>JAVIAB010000073.1:127446807-127564307 GCA_032433765.1 Megaustenia siamemsis | reverse complement strand
CTTTTCAATTCATAAATATTCATCATTACAATATTTCACTTCACAACTGTTCGTCATTTCAATATTTTACTTCACAACTTTTCATCATTACATTTCGCTTCACAACTGTTCATCATTTCAACATTTCACTTCATAAATATTCATCATTTCAACATTTCACTTCATAAATATTCATCATTACAACATTTCACTTCACAACTGTTCATCATTTCAACATTTTACTTCACAACTATTCATCATTACATTTTACTTCACAACTATTCATCATTACATTTTACTTCACAACTATTCATCATTACATTTTACTTCACAACTATTCATCATTACATTTTACTTCACAACTATTCATCATTACATTTCACTTCACAACTATTCATCATTACATTTTACTTCACAACTATTTATCATTACATTTTACTTCACAACTATTCATCAGTACATTTCACTTCACAACTATTCATCATTACATTTCACTTCACAACTATTCATCATTAAATTTTTTGTTATCTGCCTGTGCGGCGAGGGACCCATGTGCACATGGCTGCCAGGAAAAAAATGGATTAACACGCAAGATTCAGTTCCTAGTCTCTAGGGACTTCGTCAGAGTTGAAAGCTGGCGAACTCAACAACAACAACAACATCATTACATTTTACTTCACAACTATTCATCATTACATTTCACTTCACAACTATGCATCATTACATTTTACTTCACAACTCATTGACCACACACGTTGGCCTATCGACGATTAGTCAAACACATAGAACCAAGAAGAATAAATAATATTCCACTGAAATATCGATAAAGTTCACAGTCACTCCATCCGCTCGTCAGAAGTAAACATAACTACAACTGGGAATAGCAGCACGTTATTTCATAGACTGCCGCGCAAATCATTTAATCATGTCAGCAGGAGCCGAGTCTGAAAAACTATCTACACGCAGCCGAATACATTCAGCATTTGACTTCACAATTATTCATTGTTTCAATACTTCATTTCGCTGTTCACTTATAAGTTATAAAAATTATCATTTCATCTAAGATGCTCCCTTTCTGTGCTCTTCGGTGACTCTCATTTTTACAAATTAAAAAAAAAATTTTTCCAAGAATGCGGCAGTTATCCATTTTTGCTTTTTGTTCTTTTTTCTTTTTGGGTAAGGTGTTGCAAGTTTCTTGTATGTTTTTCTTTACGCATTGCCGTTTGGTTGTAACCTTTTCATCAGGATTTTCTTTTCTGTACTGCTCAACCCTTTCTTCTAGCAGCTTCTGATATATATATATATTATACACTTCACTGATTGATAAGTAGTTAATCAATATTATAACAAATAAAAGTAAAGTGCCCCCGTCACGCCAAGTGGCATATAGGGAATATGGTGCTAGTGAACATACATTTTACAGACCTTCAGCACATGATTTTTGGGGTAATGTGGTCGGTATTACGCCCGTGCCGCTTTACTTTCCCAGAAGAAAATCCGGTACTCATTAATAATCAATATTATAGCTTTTTTAATTAGCATTGGTTTGAGCTATATAAAACTATATGCTTTTTTATATGGCGAATCTTAGAATCTGATATTACTATGCTTTTTATATCAATCATTGTTATAGTTGTCATCTATTGTAATCTAATGTCATCTGTTGTTATCTATTATATTCTCTTGCGACACCCCGGCCTATATTTCCTGTTGTCGGCGGTCTAGGTTACTTTTCTGGATACCATCCACTGTAGACCCACGTTTTCGTAAGGGCTCTGATGCATCAGTCTTGATTTTTTTTCTTCAGGAAACTCCGCAAGGCAGCTGTAATTTTGGTGTGACCTTCATGTAGATAGTCTCCGAACAACAGTTAGGTTCCAGAAAAGATCAGGACTCTAAATCTGAATCGACGGGACAGCGATTTTACTTTTGACAATTTAAAGAGAACAGGTATTTATAGTAGACCAATGGAGGTTAGCAGTGACAATAAATGAGTGGCGGAAATATTTTTGATTTAGTTAGTGGGTAGGGAGGATACAACAGTTCTATCTATCCTTCGTTCGCCATACAAGAGTTCTATCTATCCTTCGTTCGCCATACAAGAGTTCTATCTATCCTTAGTTCGCCATACAAGAGTTCTATCTATCCTTCGTTCGCCATACAAGAGTTCTATCTATCCTTAGTTCGCCATACAAGAGTTCTATCTATCCTTCGTTCGTCATACAAGAGTTCTATCTATCCTTCGTTCGTCATACAAGAGTTCTATCTATCCTTAGTTCGCCATACAAGAGTTCTATCTATCCTTCGTTCGCCGTACAAGAGTTCAGTTGTGATGACACAGGTTTGTCTGGAAGTAAAAGAGACGCTTTATCACAAAGGAAGATAAAGATTAACCAGGACACAAGCCTAACCGGCCTGTGTTGTAGTGTTAGTGGAAATCTCCACGTGAAATCGTTGTTGGTGCCTAGAAAACCACAGGGTTACAAAATGTGCAGAAAAACAGACTTAATGTAATGAAGAGGACAAATTCTAAATTTTGGGTTCGGGGACTGAGTAAATTTTGGCCCCACTTGGACAAAAATATTTGTTCTGATGAAAATAATGTAGCTCTCAAAGTGCTGAAGTGTTGTGCATTGTTCCCAGCGTCAAGAAAGTTCGAGTATAGATTATGGCTATATCCAAGTCAAGCCCCCTACACCAACTCAAAACACATCTAGTATCATGTAAATGGACTAGCGGGTAAGATAAAAAAAAAAAAAAACAGGCACATGACATTTTATCTGAATAAAAAAGCAGGGCATTTTGTATTTTAAAAAAAAAAAAACATAATTTTTTAATGAAAAAAAAACAACTTTTTGTATGAAAAAAGCAGAACTTTTTGTATGAAAATAAAGAGAACTTTTTGTATGAAAAAAAAAAACAGAACTTTTTGTTTGAAACAATATCCAGGACATATTCAATGAAAACGGATTTCCCAAAAATATCCGAAAATGCATGTTCGTAAGAGGCGACTAAAGAGGGTTGGGCATGGGACTGGCTAACCTGTACAGTAAAAAAAAAAAAAATAAGCCGAAAAAAATTCACAAACATGGTCAAGTCAAAGAAAAGAATGAAAGTAAATCCGCCAACCAGGAAAGGCTCTCTGTCGTGTTAAGAGCGGAAAGGATAAAACTAAACTCAGGAAAGATGATTTTATCATCAGGACACCAGGAACCTGGAGCACAACATAGTGAAGGGGTAGCTATAATGTTATCAAGGAAAGCACAGAAGGCACCGATAGCATGGAAAGCAGTAGGGCCAAGACTAATGAGAGCAACATTTAAAACAAAAAAATAAAATAAAATAAAAATAAAAATACACATTATCCAGTGCTACGGACCAACCAATAGTAAGGATGATTTAGTTAAAGATGAATTCTATAAACAGTTGCAATGTCAGATGGATGAAAGACGAGCCAAGGATATTATAATCTTGATGAGAGATCTAAATGCTAAAGCAGGATCAGACAACCGAGGCTTTGAAGAGATTATGGGAAAAACTGGACTTGGAGATATAAACGAGAATGGATAGATATTCCTGAACTTCTGTGCTCTTAGTCAAATAAGCCTGGGAGTAACAATATTCCAACATAAAAGAATACATAAAGCTACATAGGTGTCAAACGGTCATAGAACAGAGAATCAAAATGACCACATATGTATTAATAATAAGTTTAAGTCATCCTTACAGAATGTAAAAGTATATAGAGGAGCATATGTGGTTTCAGATCATCTTCATCTTCTGCTAGCCATATTTAAATTTAAACTTAAACTGAAAAGATATACTACAATACATAAGGGTAGAAAATATTTTAACGTAGAGTTTCTTAAAGAACAAGGAATTAAAGATAAATTTGCAGTCACGGTATCAAACAAATACCAAGTCCTCAAACAACTAGAAAATACAATCGATATAGAAGATCACTGGAAACAGGTAAAGGATATATGGAAAGAGACATACGAAGAAACCCTGGGGAAAAGAGAACACCAGAATAAGGCATGGATGACAGCAGAGACCCTGGACAAAATTAAAGAAAGAAAGAATAAGAAAGTAGACATGAATAATAGCAAAACGAGAAGTACTAAAGCCAAGACACAAGAAACATCATCATCATCATCAAGTACCGGGCCTGCTGGCGTAGGTGATTCTGTCTCTCTACAACTTTCGATCACGACAGTTATTTATCATTTCTGCTGTTGACCTTCTGCCAATCCATTCTCTTAACCTGTCTGGTATCTTTTCTCTTTGCTTCCTCTATCTCTTCGTCCCTCAATTTTCCCAATTGTCACAATATATTCCAGTTGTTCTCTTCTCATTACATGGCCAAAAAATGATGATTTTTTCTTCCTAATATTTGAAATTAGCTCTATTTTTGCTTTGACCTCTTTCAGAACATTTTCATCACTCTTCTTAGCTGTCCATGGTATTCTCAACATTCTTCTGTAAAACCACATTTCTACAGACTCCATTGATTTTCTTGTCTGTTCCTTTTGTCCATGACTGACATCCATATGTTAAGACTGGCTCTACATAACAGGTAGAGAACTCTTTTTCTTGTTTCTATTGTCAAAAATGGATTGCATAGTATCTTCCTCATTTTTTTGGAAAGCTGCCTTTACCTGAGCCATTCTGCTTCTCACCTCATTTGTACATCTTCCGTCTGAGGTTAACAAAGTTCCTAAATATTTAAATTTATTTACCTGTTTTAATATTGTTCCACTTGTCTTTATTTTGCACTGCGGTGATGTCTTTTTCTTTGTTGTTACCATTACTTCTGTCTTTCTGCTATGGACTTCCGGTAACACGGCGTAGCCTTGTGGCTGCTTGCATATCGCTCCAGTGATTTACAATTTTTGTGTATGTCCATTCACTCGGATTGAGTTCTTTGTGTGGTTATTGTTATTCTGAAGAATTTATTAAGTGACTGAAATAATTACCCATAATAAATTAATAATCATACAGTGTCAAAACTCTACGCGTGTAGGCCCATTGTAGCTTTAAATGAAGTATCATAACCTACTTCCAGCTGACAATCGCTCACCCTCGGATACCTGACGCCGACGCTACTGTTTACAATCAGGGTTTGTGTGTGTATGTTTCTTTTTTTCAATGGGGATGTTTTCTTCCTGGACACTGGGCCTAAGTCTAACACACCATGGCCACACGATAAGTTACTAAACATATGCATCGCTAGCACAGTCTGTTACCGAAGGTCACAGGGTTGACGGAAACCCGTTAACTAGAGATAACAGTTAACAGCCCGTCTAAGGTAAGGCCAACCCTGCAACAAGCAGCATTGTGTAATGCCCGACATAAATGGCCAAGGAGAGGATGGTACCCTCAAAGTGCAATATTGCAGCCCACTGTGTTAGAAATTGTGTGCACTGAACTCACTAGCCCATCCCCAATACATGGGTCAAATGTGTTCTCGCCTCGATCCTTCCTTTTGTCTCCTGTTTGTCAATCCCCATGGACGTCAAATGAGCGTAGCTAGGCGGTCATCGCACCTCTGACTCTTTATTGCATGTTCCTTGATGGCGGGGAATGCCAGTTTTCATTACCTCTGCAGACTGTGTCAGCGTTTATGACGAGAGATTGATGAACCCGCTGACCCATAAGCAAGTGTTAAACTACTGGCAGGACGTGGCGATCCTGGGACACCAACACACGAGCTATTCTCCTTTGGGGATGAAAAGGAAAGCGCCCATGATACCCCCAATAATTATCATGCCTCGATTACGACAACCCACTTTATACGATGTCGGGCGACGCCTCGGTCATCAAGGCCCGCGCTGTCCTCTGCAACCAGGGGAGGGCAGTGACAGTATGCTACCGGACCCAAACACAACTTTTCAACTCTCCGAATCCTGCAACTCAACATTTCAGGAATACGTACTAAAACACTGGAGTTGGCTAAGCTACTATCAGATCAAAATATCCACGTTGCACTCATCCAGGAAACAATGCTACCAAGAGAAGCTCATTTCCATAACACAGGCTACACCGCACACCGATGCAAGTGTCGGAAATGTCAAGGGATCATGTCGCTCATTCGAAACGACATACAGGCTGAGGTTTCTTCAATAGAAACCAATGAAGAGACTGATACCCAAGAAGTGACAGTTTGGACAAAAAACCAATTGCTAAAAATTATAAATGTATACAACCCACCTAAAAACCTGATCAACCTACCGCTCTTTACAAACACTGATCTTTTCAGAACTATCGTAGCAGGAGATATGAATGACCACTCGCATTTATGGGGCTACAAAGATAGAAACCTCACAGGATTGATCATCGAAGAACTCATTAATACAACTACCCTTATATTACTCCAAAACTCCGATTCCCCACCTACAATCCTTCGTATAGCAAGTGGAACCTCAAGTAGACCCGACCTCCGGTATATATCCGGTGTTGTAGATATCCTTCAATATTTTTGTTTTTATTTATATTCCAAAATCACCCATGGCTTCAATCTCTTCTTTAGGTATATTATCTGGTCCAGGAGCTTTTCCTGCTTTCATATTGCGCAAGGCGTCTTCCACTTCTTCTTTGAGTATTTCTGGTCCTTCTCCATTATCCTTAATATTTCCTTCTGTTCGGTCATCATTATAAAGATGTTTAATGTATTCTGTCCAACGTTCCATTATGTTTTCTTGTTAAATCAACAGTTCTCCTTCCTTTGATTTTAAACATCCAGTTTTTTATTGCGGTTTTCTTCCTGTTAATTCTTCAATTTGTTTGAATATAACCTTGGCATCTCCTTTTTGTTGCATTTAAATCTTTTTGCATCTCTGTTTTAGCCATGCTTCTTTTGCTTCATTGCATTTTAATACAATTTCTTTATTTAATCTCTTATACTCATCTTTATTTACTTTATTTCTTCTTCTTGTATCCATTAGCTGCAAAATGTCATCCATTTCTGTCTTGAATTTGTCCTCACTGGTGGTATGAACTCTTTGATGCTTACTGCATTGATTCTTTTAGCATATCCCACTGTTCATCAATGCTTTGTATCTTCTCTATTGTATTGTACCGGTTCTGAATTGTGATTTTATATTTGTCTTGCAATTTCTTTTCTGATTTGAGTAAATCTAAATTTAATTTGATGTTCACTGAGGCTCGTTTTGTTGCTTTTAATTTTACTCTAAGCTTTCCCACAACTGGTACATGATCACTATTGCAATCTGCCCTTGGTCTTGTTTTCACACACACCAGACTGTTTCTAAATCTATTGCTTATCATCATGTAATCAATTTGATTACGTGCGTTGTCTCCTGGGCTTTTCCATGTCCACAGACGTCTTGGATGTTGCTTAAACCAGGTGTTTCCTATCACCATGTTGTGTGGTTTTGCCCAGTCAATAAGTTTGTCACCTCTTTCATTCTTCTCGCCTAAGCAATAATGATCGTAACATGTATCAATTGTTTCCTCTAGACTGGCTGCTGTTGGTGCATAAACTTGTATACGATTTATATCTATTGGCTTTCCATTAAATTTCACTAAAAGGATTCTGTCAGATATTAGGTAAAAGCCTTTCACTGTTCTTGCTCTTTTTGCATCCAAGATGATACCTACTCCTCTTTGGTGTTCAATACCTCCAGAATATATTATTTTATGTTCATCAGAATATATCTCCCCTGATCCAGTGTAACTCATTTCGCAAAGTCCCAGTAAATGTAAACCCATTCTTTTCATTTTCTATTTGATGTTTTCCAGTTTACCCTTCTGCATGAGTGTTCTCACATTCCAAGTACCTATCTTTAGAGTCTGTTTTATCTTTATTTTGCTTACAGTAGCTTGATGACGGTCGGGTATCACCTGTAGAACACCATGTCCCTTCAGAACGAGGGTTTTCTGTTGGAATCCCCCTTAACGTTGTTGGCGTGATTTCTATTATTGTGGTGATTCATGATTGTACAAAGAAATTTCGACGGTGGTTTTCTGTTGCCTTCCGTCGGTTTATTTACGGTTGGCCCCGCTAGCCTTTGACCAAAAAGTCTCACCCACAGGGCAGTGGGGTTGTTTTACTTCGGGGTACCCTCCCTTAGCCTTTTACTCTCCCGAGCATACATGCAAGGCAGCAGGGCAGCCGCAGGTTGTAATGTTTACTGAATACAGTAGCAGGTAAAATTACCCGACCTGACAACAGGAAACATACACAGAGATAAACAAAGAAGTGAGAAATATGCATTAATAGGGATAAGCTGATTATCTATCTATATCTCTCTCTATCTCTCTCTATCTGTCTCTATCTGTCTCTGTCTGTCTGTCTGTCTGTCTGTCTGTCTGTCTGTCTGTCTGTCTGTCTGTCTGTCTGCCTGCCTCCCTGCCTGTCTGTCTGTCTGTCTGTCTCTCGTTCGCCTGAATTATTGTCTATATGTGCAATGTCGTTTCCTGTATAAATTTTACTTTCTTTTGTAATTCTTGCAGTGGCCCATATAGTGTTGTATTTACAGGCCGATGGAGCTTCCTCAGTCTAATACAGGGATGGCCAATTTCTTTCAAATTGCGGGGCACTTTTTTATTATTTTTTTGTGTGGCAGCTAACACACATAACAACATCAATACAAATAAACTTGGCATTTGTTTTAAGGTAATATTTTTGTTATTTATCGGCATTATTTACTTACATAAATCATTTTATTGCAACAGAGTTAAAAATGCCTAGTTGATTTATAAAAATGAATAAAAGTTGCTATTTATATTGTTTAAAAAACATGTTTTAGTTAGGTCATTTTAAAGTAACAAACCTTAATGAGAACAATGTGGATGTTCATGTGCAGCAACAAGTTCATCAAAGTCAATGTGTAAAGATGATGATGATATACGTAATAAATCCTGAAGGTGGCCATCAGTGAGTCGGTTTCTTTGTGACGATTTAATCTCCTTCATTGTTGAAAAAGCGCATTCACATATATGTGTGCTTCCGAACATAGAGGTAGTTTTCAAACTGAAATCACTCAATGCGGGATATTTTTCCTGTGGCACAAGTTTCCAAAAGTCAACTCCTATCTCCATCCTTGATTGGAAAAAGGGGTCACTTTGGAGGTTACATAACTCCAACTGAAAAGTGTCATGTTGTTGGAAAATGACACACTTCATAGGGTTGTTAAACAATGCCAGTTCTGGTCGTATACCACTGAAGTCAGAAAATCGTTCATTGAATTGCTCCAATAGTTTGTCTAACATTAATACAGAAAATTTGAAATCAGTGTCACTGTGCTCCTCAATCAATTCTTTTCACGAAGGAAAATGAATGAAGTTTTCTTTGGCCAGGGTAAATCTAAAAACTTTTAGTTGACTTATAAATCCATCTAGGTGTCCTACACAATTTGAGACTGTTTGGGAACGTACCTGTAGCTTCACGTTGAGTTCATTCATGTGCTGGGTGATATCAGTTAAAAAGGTCAATACACTGTTAAAATGTGGATCAGACATTTTTTTGATCAGTTCTTTGTTGGTATCATGTTTCTCTAAAAACTGCTTTATCTCGTTTCTCAAAGCAAAAAACCGCCTCAAACAATTCCCTCTGCTTAGCCTCTGCTGTGTGTAGAGCACCAACTCGCCATATACCGCCTCAACTTCTGATAGAAAATGTATAAACTGTCGGTGTGTCAAAGACCGATACCCGCCTTTTATTAATTTCACACACTTTATTACAGTTTTCATAACATCCTCCACGTCTAGAATCTTGCCACACAGTGCCTCCTGATGTATAATGCAGTGAATGCTGGGCTATGGATTCCAGCCTTCCTTAATAATCCAACTAGACCTGTTTGAGTACCACACATTGACTTAGCGTCATCTGTCACTATTGCTGAAAGTCTGTTTATGTCACCGATACCGCTAACAACTTTCATAACTGAGTTATAAATGTCTTGACCTTTGGTCGTATTATGCAATGAACCTAAAGCTAGTAGCTCTTCATTGATAATAAAGTCTTTTGAAACAGTTCTTATGAAAATTAAAAGTTGTGCTGTGTCTGATATGGCATTAGATTCATCCAGAGCCAGAGAAAAGTTAGCGGAATTTGTAACGACACTCTTTAATTTACTAGATATATGAGAACCTATTTCCTCTAGTGACTGTCTGTTTTGATAGTGGAACGCTCTCAAAATGACTGGCAATTTTTTCTTCCCCAAATGCACGCGCCATGTTAATAGAACAACGCTTTACGAAGTCACCGTCATATAATGATTTTTTTTATTACGCTATCTCTGCGCTTACAACAAACGATGCCATTAAAGAACTTGTTTGTTTTGTTGTTAATGTAGTAAAAACAGATTTCTGAGCACTAACCTTTTTCTTCAAATCGCACACAAGTGTAGAACGTATTGTACCAATGTAGTCCTTGTATTTAGCGGCGTGATGCAGTGTGTAATGTCGTTTAAGATTATACTCATTATTTACAGACAACACTTGCAAACACACAAGGCACTGCGGTTTGCTATCCTTATTGTTGACAAATAAAACATCATGTTCCCATTTTTCATGAAAAAATCTGATTTTTTCATTTAATTGACGTTTATTGCTCATATTATATCACGACCGAAGCAAGAGACAATGAAAACACAGATTACAACAATAGCACTGTTTCCTGTTAAAATGGAACTGTTCACTGTAACTCGACAAAATCAGAATGATCAGATCAGATCGGATATATAATTTTGACTGATGAAAAGAGATTTGGAGAGAAAGAAACTGAAAGTAAAATAATTGTGAGGTGAATGTGTTGGGGTGGAGGAGGTAGGTGACTGACAGTATTTCTTGGCGGAAACTGTTTGAACTCGCCGAACCGAGAGTCGGCTCTAGAATCATTCGTTGGCTTCTTCCTTTGTTTAAGTCGGTCGCAGGATGATCAAAAGGAAAAAAAAAGATGGGCCGGGAATGACGGGAAGTCGACGTTAAACTAACTACTAGAGTGTTCCGAGTTTTAAACATAGGTCTACTAGGGAATATTTGAGTTAGCTTTCTCCACGATATAAGTTAATGTAACAAATTTTAAATCAATTTTACCCATGACATTTTGCTCAATGCAACCTGATTTTATTTTTTATCCGGGCACCTAATTGGCCATCCCTGGTCTAATATATTCATTGCAGTCTTGAAGTATGTGTTTAGCAGTCTGACGCGCCTGTCCACACGTACATGTAATTGAGGTTTCGATCTTGAATTTTGTATACATGTGACTGTGGGGTCGATTGTGTCCTGCTCTGAGGCGTATAATGATAACTTGTTCACATCTATTCATATTATGAAAGGCATTCTGATTTGGGGCTTATGGTCCTCTGATTTGATTATCTGTTTGTTATGATGGTATATAACCGGTGCATCTGGTCGTGTGCCTCCTGCACCTTCCTTTGCCAACTGATCTGCTTTCTTATTTCCTGGTATTCCACAGTGAGATGGGATGCACTGCAGGGCAACACTGTGGTGCTTGCAGAGTTCAGTCAATAAGATCTGCAGATGTGGCAATTTTCTGGATTGTAGTGCTTGGATTACTGATCTTGTATCTGTCAAAAACACTACTGGCTGTGGGCTAAGATTTCTGTTCAGCAGTTTTTCTATTGTCAACTTTATTGCTTGGAATTCTGTATCGTAATTTAAAAAATATTTCAATGTTGCTATTTTATTCATATCCCTAGTATTATTTGGGTACTCTATGTATGCACCTGCTCCCCCATTCTTTACTGCATTCTGTGCTGATCCATCTGTGCACAACTGAATCCATCAGGTCTTGTAGGAATTCTTCATGCAAGAAACTGAGTTATTGTTTTACGCTGGATACTACTCTGTTCCTCTTTGTCAAATATTCCTTTCACTTCTGTCCGTATTTGTATTGACAATCCTGATTTTTCTGTCCAGGGAGTCTGTTCGGGTATGGGCAGTAGGGAGTCAACAACCCGTGGTATGTTTGGTGTTTGGCAACAAATTCGCTTGGCTTGGTTGATAAAACTACTTCTCTTAAGCAGTCCCAATGCAAGATTTTGGAATCGGTCCTTCATTGGATGTCTCGACATGCATGAACATTTTTCAGCCTGTATCAGTACCTTTGTGTACCTCCGTTTTATCAGTACTGGTATCCTCCACAATTTTTATTCCTGTATTATGATATTTGAGTCCCTCCATTCCCTCAGTGCTGGTATCCTCCACAATTTCTCCATCTCCAATATTGGTGTTGATTTCATTGCTCCGGTGATGACCTTAAGTGCCTGGTTTTGCATGCACTGTGTCCAGTTCTTGCAGTGTGGTGTTTGATACTGAGCACCATGCCGATGATCCATATTCTAAATGTTGGCGTATACTCTGTTGGTAAACTTTACAGAGTATTTTCTCACTCGCACCCCACGTGATTCCACACAACTGTCTTAGAATAGCCAACTTTTTCCTTGCTTTTTGGGTTGCCTTATTTATCTGCTGTTTCCAAGATAGTTTGTTATCAAATGTAACTCCGAGATAAGTAGCTTGTATGTCTTCTTTCACAGGCACATTGTTTATGTAGATGGCTCCTGCTTTTTGTTTTGGGGAGAGAGTGAAAAGTGTAGTACTGCATTTGTCTCTATTGATGCTGATACACCATCTATTTGTCCATGTATTCAGTGCATTCAGAGCTCTTTGCAACAATTTGGAGACCACTGTTGCATACTCCTCTGTGCACAACATTACCAAGTCATCTGCATACATTGCCACTTTGATACCATGTGGTGGTTCAGTAACTAGATCAATGATGTGGACTAGAAAACGTGTTTGAGATAGTACCCTTCCCTGTGGGACACCGTGGTACAGTAGGATTTTCTTACTTTTAAGACCATCCAGCTGCACTCTGGCTCTCCTGTTATGCAGATATGCTTTGACTCATTATACATCCTGCCATTTACTCAATAATTTCTCAGTTTCTTCAAAAACCCTTCCTTCCATTCCTTATCAAATGCTTTCTTTAGGTCTATCCATGCTGCTAGTACCAGTTTGTTTTCTTGGAATGCATCCTCAATTTCCTGGAAAAGGTAGGTTGCCTGATCTTCGGTTGAGTTTCACTATCTAAAGCCTGCTTGCTGTGGGACAAGAATGTTTTCACTTTCCAGGTACCACTGCTATATAAAGACGAACTAGCTAGAGAGGGAGAAGAAGCAGCAAATAAAGGAAATATGAAAGAATTGTACAGCAGCACAAAGAAATTAAATGGAAAATGTAAACAGATCAATGTCTTTATTAAACATATGAAAGGAAATCTGCTTAGTAATATAAGGGAACAAATGAAGAGCTAGAACGAGAACTTTGAAGAACTCTTTAACAGATCCGGCCCAAATAACCCTCCAGATATACTACCAAAAGAGAAGAGTTACACGTTAACTGTGGAAAACCAAGCAATGAAGAAATAGTGAAAGCCATCAATTTATTGAAATATTATAAAGCCACAGGACCAGATGAAATTCCTTCAGAAGCCATCAAAGCAGATATTAACACCTCTACCAAGATGTTACATAATCTATTAGAGAAAATTTGGGAGCGGGAAGAAATACCTAAAGACTGGAAAGAAGGCAATATTATTAAACTATTAAAGAAATGAAGTTTACAGGAGTGCACAGACTATATGGGAATTATGCTACTATCAGTGCCAGGAAAAAATATTAAGCAGAATCATTCTGGGGAGACTAAAAGAGGCCATAGAGAAACATTCGAGAGATGAACATGCAGGTTTTATGAAAAACAGATCATGTGCTTTTCAAATAACTACTCTACGTATAATAATTGAACAAAGTTTAGAACTACAATCCCCACTTTACAACGGATTCATAGATTATGAAAAAGTATTTGACAGCTTAGACAGAGGAATGCTTTGGAAGTTGCTGAGACATTACGGAATCTCCATAAAGTTTATTCACAATATCAAACAAATACCAAGTCCTCCAACAACTAGAAAATACAATAAATATAGAAGATCATTGGAAACAGGTAAAAAATATATGGAAAGAGACATGCGAAGAAACACTGGGGAAAAGAGAACGCCAGAATAAGGCATGGATGACAGCAGAGACCCTGGATAAAATTAAAGAAAGAAAGAACAAGAAAGCAGACATAAATAAAAGCAAAACAAGAACTAATAAAGCCAAGACACAGGAAGCTTACACAGAGGTGAACAAAGAAGTGAGAAGATGCATTAAAAGGGATAAGAGGAAATATATAGATGAACTAGCTAAAGAGGCAGAAGAAGCAGCAAATAAAGGGAATATGAAAGAACTGTACAACAGCACAAAGAAATTAGGTGGAAAATACAAACAGATCAACGCCTTTATCAAAGACAAGAAAGGAAATCTGCTTAGTAATATAAGGGAACAAATGGAGAGATGGAAAGAACACTTTGAAGAACTTTTGAACAGACCCGGCTCAAATAATCCTCCAGATATACTACCAGCAGAAGTAGAGTTACACGTTAACTGCGGAAAACCAAGCAAAGAAGAAATAATGAAAGCCATCAAATTATTAAAAGATGGTAAAGCCACAGGACCAGATGAAATTCCTTCGGAAGCCATCAAAGCAGATATTAACACCTCTACCAAGATGTTACAGGATCTATTGGATAAAATTTGGGAGAGGGAAGAAATACCTAAAGACTGGAGAGAAGGTTATATGATCAAACTACCAAAGAAAGGAAGTTTACAGGAGTGCACAAATTATAGAGGAATTATGCTACTATCAGTGCCAGGAAAAATATTAGGCAGAATCATTCTGGAGAGACTAAAAGAGGCTATAGAGAAACACTTGAGAGATGAACAAGCAGGTTTTAGGAAGAACAGATCATGTGCTGATCAAATAACTACCCTACGTATAATAGTTGAACAAAGTTTAGAACTAAAATCCCCACTATATATTGGATTCATAGATTACGAAAAGGCATTTGATAGTTTAGACAGAAGAATGCTTTGGAAGTTGCTGAGTCATTACGGAATCCCCATAAAGTTTATTAACCTGATAAAAACAATGTATGAAGGAACAAAATGTAGTGTGGTGCATGAAGGACAGCTTACAGAAGCATTTGAAATAAGAACAGGAGTAAGGCAAGGATGCCTCCTGTCTCCATTTCTCTTTCTACTGGCCATAGATTGGATTATGAAAATAACTCAAAACAACAGAAATGGGATCCAGTGGTCACTGACCAAACAACTTGATGATTTAGACTTTGCTGATGACATAGCTCTCCTATCACACAGCCATCAACAGATGCAGGATAAAATGAGTATATTAGATGAGAGATCACAACAGCTAGGACTAAAGATTAATAGAGATAAGACCAATATTATGAGAATTAATGCAGTTGGCAATAACCATATAAAACTAGGAGAAATACCTCTACTAGACGTACAATCTTATATATATCTGGGCAGTAATATAGATAAAGAGGGAGGAACAGAAAATGATACCAAAATAAGGATATCAAAAGCAAGAGGAGCTTTCATTGCACTGGGAAACATATGGAAATCCAAAGAAATTAGGCTAAATACAAAAATAAAAATTTTCAACTCAAATGTTAAGTCGGTCCTATTATATGGCTGTGAAACATGGAGAATGACAAAATTGACAATCACGAAAGTACAGACTTTCATTAATGGATGCTTGCGCAGAATAAAGGGATGGAAATGGCAGGACAAAGTCACTAACGTGGAATTATGGAAATGTACCGGTCAAATACCAGTGGATAAAGAGATACAGCGAAGACGATGGCGATGGATAGGACACACACTACGGAAACCAACTGAGAGTATTACACAACAGGCCCTTTTTTGGAATCCCCAGGGGAAAAGACAAAGAGGAAGACCAAGGAATTCTTGGAGAAGACAGATAGAAGCAGAGATGAAGATGATGGGGAAGACATGGAATGATCTTAAGAGAATGGCAAAAAACAGAACGACTTGGAAAGTGTTTGTTGAAGACCTATGCTCCACCAGGAGCTAAAAGGTAAAAGAGAAGAAGATAAAGTTTATTAACCTGATAAGAACAATATATGAATGAATGAAATGTAGTTTTGTGCATGAAGGACAGCTTACAGAAGCAGTTGAAATAAAAACAGAAGCAAGACAGGGATGCCTTCTATCTCCATTTCTCTTTCTACTGACCATAGATTGGATTATGAAAATAACTCAGAACGAAAGAAATTGAATCTAGTGGTCACTGACCAAGCAACTTAATGATTTAGACTTTACTTTTACATAGCCCTCCTGTTGTGCAGTGTTCTATATATTTATTATTGTTGAGCAATTATTATTTGTTTATCTTCTTATTGGTACTTTTATCCGGTAGATGGACACACATAACTTGTCATTTGTTTTGAACAAAATATAACAGTCTTTATTATTAACATCCACATGGTTTGGCAACATGTTTCTGGTACAACTGTAATAGAGTTACACTGTCCTTTGTTATATTATATAGTGGCTAGTACTTCAATGATCACAACACACAATATGATATATAATAGACTTGCACATAAAGTCTCTCTTCAATGTTCAACTATCAATGTTTATTGGTATGGAACATTGTTCATCAACATCTTCATTTTCTTACAAACTTGTGAGTCTACTTACGACATGTAGAATATATGAACACAATGGAACACAATTCTTGGACACTTGTAAAACAACTTCTACTGATAACTTCTCTAGTGTCTTAATAATCTATTACTGACTTATGACTGTAACTTGTAGATTTCTAACTGTTCTTACTAACTCCATCAAAACTTATTACTACACTTCCAACTTAACTTTCTAACTGTTCTAAACTGCTTAACTGCTTCTTGTCTAAATGTTTCTACTATGTCCTAACTTAACTGACTTAGTCTACATTCTACTTTCTCTTCTAAGAATCTCTGGCTTAACTTCTCTGTCCTAACTCCTTGTTCTTTTTAAATACTCCTCAACTCTCTTCTACCTGCGAGATGGTGACCAATAAGATCATCGCAAATTGACCCTCGCAACGTGATCTGGTCACTCAATGTTTACGTGTCCAGTGTCCACCATCTGTGACTCACCTGAACTTTCCCAAATTTGGACAAAGCATCCTGTTTTTCGCCTACTTGGTGACATAATGTTACCTCATGACAATGACCTCTCCTGGAAGTTGGATGACCACTTATTTATCAGCCGGGCCAAAGTCATGGGGTCAACGCATGCTCATCACAATAACAACCACTAGTTGTTGTGAACATGATGGACACTCGTGGAGATCTGACAATAACACCACGAGGTCGTTGCATGTAACTAAACTTTTCCATGTAGTGAGACATTGTGTCGTTCCACTATTCTGGACCTCTCCTTCGGTGCGTCACTACCCACCCTCTACAACTGGTGAGTGGGGATCATGTAACCTCCCATCGCTTTGTCCAATACTCTGAAACTCACTCCTTCCTCCTGGTTACTACCCTTCTCCTATAACCTCTACTGTAACTAAACTTCTGACTCACTAGTTATACTGAAATACCATCATTATAGTTAAATCTGCTGGTCGCCACTATATGATACTGCTATCGTCTATTTGAGAAGCGGTAGCTTCCACCAGCTTCACTGTTACATTATCTCCCCCTAATGTCCAGATTTACATACGCAGTATTAAATTTTGTAACATCATAATAAAAATAGTAACAGTATACATATATACATCTTTGAATTCTATGGTCTACTAACTGATAACATGCAATAGCAGATTCTAAGTCATGTGAGTAAAATGTTTCTCTAAATAATTGTCACAATATAACATTCATTCTTTAATAATACATAAGCATCAACACAATCTAGGAGACAATAAGGTATTGAGCAATAAAAATTATTTGTAACAAAAAAATGTAACATTTCCAAGGGACTTAATTTTTCAAAATATGTCCAGTTGTGTCCCCTGATAATAAAAAAATTCAAGTCTTCTTGAGCATTCTCAATAATTCTCTCATTTCTCCGACTTCTTGTAAGTCTCCTATAATTCCCTCATGTAACCTTTCTATGAGTTATCACTCGGTACATGTTTCACATGAGTCTCTTCCAGACTCCTTTTCTCATGATGCTTCTCTTAGTATTCACATTTATAACCTAATTCTTTAGGTCTCAATAAGCACAGGTTATCATCACCTTGCTTCTCACTTCTCATTCTTCAACAACTCTTAAATTTCAATAACACTCTCATCTCCTTGCTACACACTTATATTGGTCAGTCGTTCCTTGGATTACCATCCAACTTCGCAAGTTTAAGAACTCTGACCAACTCGTAGTTAGTACCATATGTTTCACATTGGTAACTCTTAACTTCTAGTTCATCTGAGGTAATCTCTATTTCCTCAGCTCTCTTTTCTATATTCTCTTGATACTACTTCTCCATATCTATTTATAAATCACATCCTGTGTACATAGTGTATATTATTAATATTAAAATAATTTATTCTTCTAATTAGTGAGTCATTACATCTCACTGTATTATCACATCTCCATGGGATGTTTACCCTTACACTTGCTGGCATGCTCCAGGAACTCGCTCATTCTTCCTAGTCTGCGAGCAAAAAACATGTCTGTCTTTACACGTTCATCATCTTGTCGTTTTCTTTCTTCTATTATTTTAGTCCTTTCAGGGGATCCCAGTGGCCAAAACACTATTCCTGAATTAATATCTTCCTTTAAATCATTATCTTTACTGACACAAACTGTAGCAACTTGTCTATCCTTTTTCTTCTTTGTCTTTGCTGTACATTTCTTGGAGGATTTCTGTCCTGTCGTATAACCTTGCGGGCCTTCCGCTTTCGTCACCTTACCGTCTTCTATCGTTGTCCCCCAATACTCTCTACGGATCTCTGTTCCATTGTCACTATCATAATCCACTGTGCACTGGTCTGGATATAGTGAATGCATATAACGTGGTCGGTCTGAATCGGTAGGCCACAAGACAACTGAATTAATGTCTAATCTTGATTGAATTTTCCTGGTTCTCACCGAATTTTGTCTCTCCGGATGGACCTTTACTTTCTGTCTAACATCTTCTGTGTCTGTCATCTTTGAAAATTTCTCTTGAAGCTGTAGTTTTTCATGCGTCAGTTGTCCAATATATTCCTCCGCCTCCATTATATCAGTTTCTATTTTGTCTACTTCTTTCTTCAAGCCTTTGTTCTTCGTCTTTAAGCTATCAACTGTCTCTGTCAACTCTACAATCTTTTTATTATTTTTCTCATTAGTTTGCTTTAGTATCCTAATCTCATGATCTTGTTTTATTAATTTCTCATTTAATTCTTCTATTATTTTGTTACTTTCTTTATTCTTCTCAATCCATTTAGTTTCATATTCTTGCCATGTGTCACTGTCACTACCTACACAGGCATCTATATAAGTCTTTAAAACTGTAGTCTCTACTTCAGTCTGTGTACTCCTTGTCTCTTGTTCAGTGTCTGTCTTTCTAATAATCTCTTCTCTAATAATTCTATTTGTTTTTAAACTATATAGTCTATAGTCTGGTTTAGCATATGTTGTTGGATTAGTATATGTATGTTTTTGTAATGGCCTATAAACCTTGACTGTTATCTTACTATTGTTGATCGTGTGCTCACTATTCAAAATCTTATTGACAATGTTACTATCTCTGTATAGAATTATAGCTCTGTTTGTCTCTTCTTCTGGCCTATCAATTAATTTCACAAATATTATTTCTCCATACGTATTAAAATAATTTCTAATGTGCCTTTCATCAAGGTTTTTCTCTAAATTTGTTATTAATATCTTACAGCTATTAGTAGTTAGAATTTGTTTACAGTCCATGTCTCTTTAATATCTATATAATCAACTATTAGATGAATACTACTACATGCGAAGGACCCTTCAACTGTTGAAAGAACAAAACAATTACAATTTATTATAGGTTATAAAATATAAGAATATAAAATATCAGCACTTTATGAACTTTATGAACACCTCAGTTTCTGGAATAAATAGAAATTTATTATTATTTAATTTCCCTGTGGAATAAACAATGTAGTACAGAAATTATTATTATTTAATTTTCCTGTGGAATAACCATGTAGTATTTCAAACACTATTAAAAAAATACATCCAGTACAATTTAAAAAATGGTTACAGAACAATATAAAAAAAAGGTATGTCACCTTATCAATAATAATTAAAATAATAATTATTTAACCAAACTTAACTACATTAATAACAGAACACTATTTTAAAAACTGTCAACCAGCTGTTTAAAAAAACTTGTTTACAATATTCGCTGGTATATTAATTAATAATACTTTCTAAAAATCATTAATTAATTAATTACTTAACAAACTACTTAATAAATTAATTAATTACTAATTACTTAATAAATAAATTATTGTTTCTCAGTTGTTGATGATCGGTTCCTTCTGGTCTTCTAATGTCTAATGTTAATTTATTTTAATTTAATTTCTAACACACGCGAATGGCCATTGTAACACTGAAATATTAACACTCTTACTTGTTACTTGACTTGTTTCTCTAAATAAAGACTACACCACTTGAAATTATTAATTATCAATCACAATTCACAATTTTCCTCAATAAATTGCCACCTGAGAAAATTCGACACATGTTCGACAATTACAAATGTGTCGGGAGTTATCTGACGATGACGATATTCTGTTGAGAGTTATGCCTCTTCCTGAATGCTTTCAAAATAAACACTGTGGTGGGTCACAGTTCAAAGGTCGGACTCATTGATGAACTTTGAATCTCAGGTGGACGAAACAATGATTTGTTGCAACTTGACGCTATGACTTGATACCAACAAAACAGGTAATATTGACTGACAATTTGACAATCTCTTGGCTGGTCAGATTTAATGCTGAATAAAATTTTAGTGCCTCTCTTAGACACTTGACACAGGTAAATTTCAGACTTGTAACAGCTTAATTTGACTTTTTGACCCTTGCGGACTTCTCCATGCACAACTGGACAGACACAGGTAAATTTGTTGACGTATAAACTCTTGACCTCAGCGGCGGTACACGGTGATTTCCCAAGTTGTAGACTAGACAGGCTTTTTATTCTTCCATTAACTTTCTGTCATTAATTTATTTGGTTTCTCTCCGCGACAAACCCAGGTTTCGTGCTGAGTCAATGGACCAAATTAATTATTAAATGTAATGTCCTTTGTTATATTATATAGTGGCTAGTACTTCAATGATCACAACACACAATATGATATATAATAGACTTGCACATAAAGTCTCTCTTCAATGTTCAACTATCAATGTTTATTGGTATGGAACATTGTTCATCAACATCTTCATTTTCTTACAAACTTGTGAGTCTACTTACGACATGTAGAATATATGAACACAATGGAACACAATTCTTGGACACTTGTAAAACAACTTCTACTGATAACTTCTCTAGTGTCTTAATAATCTATTACTGACTTATGACTGTAACTTGTAGATTTCTAACTGTTCTTACTAACTCCATCAAAACTTATTACTACACTTCCAACTTAACTTTCTAACTGTTCTAAACTGCTTAACTGCTTCTTGTCTAAATGTTTCTACTCTGTCCTAACTTAACTGACTTAGTCTACATTCTACTTTCTCTTCTAAGAATCTCTGGCTTAACTTCTCTGTCCTAACTCCTTGTTCTTTTTAAATACTCCTCAACTCTCTTCTACCTGCGAGATGGTGACCAATAAGATCATCGCAAATTGACCCTCGCAACGTGATCTGGTCACTCAATGTTTACGTGTCCAGTGTCCACCATCTGTGACTCACCTGAACTTTCCCAAATTTGGACAAAGCATCCTGTTTTTCGCCTACTTGGTGACATAATGTTACCTCATGACAATGACCTCTCCTGGAAGTTGGATGACCACTTATTTATCAGCCGGGCCAAAGTCATGGGGTCAACGCATGCTCATCACAATAACAACCACTAGTTGTTGTGAACATGATGGACACTCGTGGAGATCTGACAATAACACCACGAGGTCGTTGCATGTAACTAAACTTTTCCATGTAGTGAGACATTGTGTCGTTCCACTATTCTGGACCTCTCCTTCGGTGCGTCACTACCCACCCTCTACAACTGGTGAGTGGGGATCATGTAACCTCCCATCGCTTTGTCCAATACTCTGAAACTCACTCCTTCCTCCTGGTTACTACCCTTCTCCTATAACCTCTACTGTAACTAAACTTCTGACTCACTAGTTATACTGAAATACCATCATTATAGTTAAATCTGCTGGTCGCCACTATATGATACTGCTATCGTCTATTTGAGAAGCGGTAGCTTCCACCAGCTTCACTGTTACACAACCAACAAGTTCTAAAGTTCTATTAATAATCTTAACGTTACTTCGAAGGGCTTTTCGGTGGTGTTTATCGCAAGTAACTTTAATGGCCGTACTAAGGTTTCTTCTCTCTCTCTCTCTCTCTCTCTCTCTATATATATATATATATATATATATATATATATTTATATATTTATCTGCGATCAGTTAAATATCGCACTGATAACTGGTAGGGTTCGTAACATCATAATAAAAATGATCAAGATATGAGCCATGGCTTCATGGAAAATCACCAAGAAATGAACCATGTCCAGCACAGAAACACATTAAGGTATCCATATGCTTGGGTTTGTTGTAGTCGGCAGACTTTTCTTAACGTGGGAATCATCGACATACGAATCGCAGGCCCTGATTAACTGTTCACTGGTTTCGTTCAAACAGTTGTCCGGAGATTTGAGAGTGCAGTCTGACACATAGAACGTTCCCTTGCCTGTACAGTTCCCTGTTGACTGTTCACAGGTGTCGTTGAAACAGTTGTCTGGACATTTGAGAGTGCAGTCTGACCCGTAGTACATTTCCTTGCACGTACAGTCCGGGTCACATATGATGACACAGCCATCAGAACACGTCTGTTCGCACTGTAGCCCAAAATTACCATCGGGACAAGTGTCATTACAGGTATATCCAGCATGTTTACATTGTAGGTATTTTCCGGATTTTTTCTCACATAAAGGACGGACACTGGGACAAGACCCGGAGCAGTCGTGTCCATAGATCCCATGTGAACAGTTACCGTGACACGTACCAATGATGACATTGCAGCCTTTGCTACACCCACAGAACACACTGCAGAAAACGACCAAGAATGCCCGTCCAGACAATAGGTGTCTGTAAATGTTTGCACCTCACACACCGTCATCGGTGTGAACTCAATGAATGATCGGTGAGAACTCAAACTTAATGTGTGCCATTGGCGTTTGTGTATTGACTACAAAAGTGTTCACAGAAATATTAGGGTATGATATATCATTATACTGAAACACTACGCCGCCACTGTCAGAGAAAACCTTTAGAGAGGCATTCTTTACCCGATTCATAGTGATAGCTTGATGATAGATTCGAATGGTGTGAGTCTTCTGGGGCGTGGCAAAGTTCAGATACCAGTAAACAGAATTGGTTCCACTTCCCAATTGTGTGTGTGTGTGCAGTCATTGTCATAGAGATTGGTCTTTGTTTTGCCATTAACTGCGGCCTCTGGTCCACATCCGTCTCCTATATAACAAGCATTAAATGTGTCGGTCTGGTTTGTGTTCTGTTTGAGAACCACATTCCGACCCCCGCCAATGTAGCTAGAGCAGATATTTGCAACTATCGCCCCTTCAATCCGCAACTTGTTGATCAGACCAGCCCCAGAGCAAAAGACATCAATCTCGTGCGGACTAACTACAAACCTTGATTCATTTTCACATGAGGCAGAACCATTTAGTTTTACCGTGAAACTGCCCGGATTTGTTAGATCATTCACATAAATCCTAAACCAGGAGAACGGCAAAGATTGATTGAGAGTTGCTTCGTCTGATGTAGAATAAGTGTCCGGATTACATGAGGTGTCGTTGTTATCAAACAGAAAAGTAGGTTCAGATTTTTGGGCGTATCTGTAAACGAGATCCAAGTACTGACAATGGGGTCCGAAATATTCGTGCTGATAACTGTCATTGTTTGGGCATATCCCTGTAGTTTTGTCACAAACTGAGTCATTATAGCAGTGACATTGTCGGATTGTGATTGTAACGTACAATTCGCCCCAAACCAACCGGCTGCACAAGTTAGGTCACTAGCTTCCAATGTCGCGAACGAAGCCAGTAGAATAATAGAATAAAGACTTGATCTAAAGTGATGGTTAACGAACTGTGCACAAACATTTATTATCAAACCCAAGATTACATTTCTAAAAATCCACCTACTCGCTGTAATAACAGATAGCGTGATGTTAAAAGTCAACATTGTTTACACCATTCACCATGGCTCGAACGCGACCAAGCTTCCATCTTGGTGCGTCCCTTGACGTCATATCCATATATATATATATATAGTAAAAAAAAACAAAAAGTAAAGTACCCCCTGTCACGCCAGGTGGTGGCGTACAGGGAATATGGGTTAGTGACCATAAATTTTACAGACCTTCGGCACATGATTTTTGGGGTAATGTGGTCGGTATTACGCCCGTGCCGTTTTACTTTCCCAGAAAAAAATCCAGTACCCATTTAAGGCTGGGTGAACTCGGAAGCCGTCGGTTGGGATCGAACCCTACCCCTTGTCCTTTGTAGCCCAGTTCACTAACCACTGAGCTATCGCGGCTCCCATATATATATATATATATATATATATATATATATATATATATATATATATATATATACAGTGGCTAGCTTGAAATCCTATTGTTCAAATTATATAATGTCTTCTGTGGTATGTACACGCGTTGTAGAATCTCCAAGAAATCACTTGTGATGATGATTAATTCATTTTAGAAACTCTATCCAACAATCGCGAGGAACTTACTAATTTCTCTACTCAAGTTAAGACAGTTCAACCTCTCAAAACTATTATCATTCCTAAGTCCAAAAAGTGTATGTCACAAAATCTCTGAGCGAACTGTTTTTAACTACCTCACTCCTAACGTCATTGCATGAAGCAGTTTCCTAAATTAGTCTGACTTTACATTCTTGCTATTACTTCAAAAATCTTCGAGGGGACTCCTTATCTAACTAACGCCTAATCCTACCTTCTGCCTTGAGACAGATATCTAATCTCCTCTACTACATTCTGTCCGGTGTGTCCCTTGAGCTTCGTGGGCGAAAAGTCATCTTAAATCAGTCTTCTCTGTGTCTTTTTGTTTCCCGGTAAGACAACGCCTATTCTTCAATACAGGCGTGGTCTATCTTGGGAACGTGCTAACACTATCCACCTATTGGCTGCTTGTCTGTCCACCACCTGTCAATTACCGTGAAGCTCGACAACACCTGTCAATCAATCTTATTACACGCTGCTATTGGCCTCCTAGATCAACTTAAGTTTCCTCCAAATTTACTTTAATTTCCTAGTCAGAGAGAACTCAAGCGTTTTCTACCGCTGGAAATCACAAGATGTGTCGGCGCCTGGAATTCTGTGCGGTCGTGTTTACGTCACCATGTCGGCTGCTTATCTCCGAATGTTTCAGGGCTCGTCCAGCGATAGCGATCTCACGTCAAAAGTTGTGCCGACATCCAAGTTCCCTAATCTCAAACACCTGTTCGTACGGAGTCCAACACTATTCTCCGTTTCCTTACGTAACCTACCCGTGTTAGAGGAAATTCTGGCGGGGCTTCGGCATTCATATTGAATACCTGTCGTCTCTTCCGCGCTATCTGAAAGGCCGGTTACGTCTCATCGTTCTGAGTACGGTGGGCTAATTTACGCTCGCTAATTCTTAAGTTTCCTTTGTTATTCTACGTCAACCACAACATATTTTTCCTCTCACGGTCGTCATATTCTTCTTCTACTCTTCCTCTGATCGCCATTTTATCCTTCCTGGATCATCACACTGGAACACTTTCACACAACCATCAACAGATGCAAGATAAAATGAGCTTACTTGATGAGTGATCACAACAGCTAGGACTGAAAATAAATAGAGCTAAGACCAAAATAATGAAATTTAATACAATTGGCAATAACCAGATAATAATAGGAGAAATACCACTACCGGATGTACAATCTTACATATATCTGAGCAGTAATATCGACAAAGAAAGATGAACAGAGAATTATACCAAAATAAGGATATAAAAAACAAGAGGAGCTTTCGTTGCACAGGGAAACATATGGAAGTCCAAAGAAATTGGGTTAAAAACAAAAAAATTTCAACTCCAATGTTAAGTCAGTCTTATTATATGGCCGTGAAACATGGAGAACAACAAAAACGACAATCATGACGATAGGCCTTCATTAATGGATGCTTACGCAGAATTAAAGGATCGAAATGGCAGGACAAAATCACTAACACATTATTATATAAAAGTACCAGATAAATACCAGCGGATAAAGAGATACAGCGAAGACGATGGCGCTGGATAGGACACACACTGCGGAAGCCAACTGAGAGTATTACACAACATGCCCTTTTTGGAACTCCCAAGGAAAAAGACAAAGAGAAAGACCAAGATATTCTTAGAGAAGACAGATGGAAGTTGAGATGAAGATGATGGGGAAGACATGGAATGATATTAAAAGAATGGCAAGAAACAGAACGACTTGGAAAGTGTTGAAGGCCTATGCTCCAAAGGGAGCTGAAATGGTAGAAGTAGAAGATTAAATGCACGTGTTGTAAAACTTAGCAAACTATTCATTTAAGTGTACATTTTTGCTCTATTACACTTATTTGAGAAATTCTAATGCTTTGCATAGATTCATAGGCATAGACTCTTTCTCAAGTCTATTCATCATAATCATCAGGTATCATGCCCTTTACAAATGGTTACAATTCACCACAACTCGTCTGAAAGAATTTCTCTCTCACCAAAACTCCTACTCTTCTGTTGTAATGTTCAAGGCATCTATGATGTCTTAAAACCAACTTCTTTTTAGTCTACCCCTGAAGTGTCGTCATCGGACCATGCCTTCCATTATTGTTCTTTCCAACCCGCTGTCTTTTGACGTGGCCTTGGTATTTACTTTCCTCTGTAGTATGTTGTTTATAAGCCAGTTCTTACTCATGTTTAAATCGTTTGATTTCTTTTTCAATATCCAATGCATGTAGGATTTTTCTATAGCATTTTGTTTCGAATGAATCGATTTTCTTCCTTCCTGTTTGAAATATTGTCTATGATTCACAACCATCTGTTTCTATCGGGAAGATACATATCCTCAGTAATTTTAATTTCACTGCTTTGCCGGTATTGTGCCACATTTTCTTCATGTAGTTTAATTTTTATGTTGCTATTGTTAATCTTCTTTTGATCTCTTTCTGACAGTCTCCATTGTTAGTTACTACAGATCCCAGATATTCATAGTTTGTTACAATTTTCAGTCCTTCATTGTTAATTATGATTTTGCTTTGGCTTTTTGTTTTGTCAATACATATTATCTGTACCGGCTGTGTATTTTTCCCCTAATTATTATTTGTTGGCGCAGCTGATGACGATGAACAAGCACTCAGCGACGCAGCTCATGAGGAAGAGGTTGATACTGTTAAGGATGCGGCTGTTGAGTAGGATGATGATGAGGCTGTAGACGTTGTTGATACCAAAGCGACTTGTTGGTGATTATTTTGAGTATGGGGTTCATATATTGTATAATCTGTTGAATTCACGTGGACATAAAGGGCACGGGTATATATGTTTAGTGTGGACACTGTCTCTATGACGATCTAGATGGCTTTAGTAGGTAAACGTTTGTCCGCATTCTTTACACGTGTGTTTAGTATTAACCTGTTCAGTGACTTGAGTGTGTGTAGATGAGATGTGATCATTATCTGTACTGTCTCTGGATGTAGACTGCTCAATCATAAGGTCGTCGTGTAGTCGGGCTTTCTTTCTGCGCTGTTGCTCACCCGATGTTTCTGTAACATTGTGAGCACACTGTCGGGGACGGTGTTGTAGCTGGTGATGCAGCTGATTCTGTCGCAGATGTTGCGTGCTTTTGGCCATATTGTTTTTTTAAGATTGATGGCTCGTCTGACTATACAACCACATATAGGACACGGGTATCTTTGTTTGCCGTGAGCACTATCTGCGTGTTTGACTTAGATTGTGTCGCCTTGTAAAACTTCTACCATAGGTTTCACACACATGGCGTGGTCTGCTTGCCAGTTCATTAAATGAGGCCATCTGCCAAACGATATAAAGCCTACTTTTAGTGTACATATAATAAATACATTGTGATATATACGTAACACACACAAGCACAGAGGTAGACCTATCACAGATATGTATCATCATATATATGTTACCGGTCAGTTATTAGTTATCCACTCCTTCATATTAATAACGTAACAAAACTCACCAGCTCCCCTACCTTACAACATCCCCGTACTAAGTAAAAAAAGTAAGATATCCCCGTCAAGTCAAGTGGCGTATAGGGAATATAGTGTTAGTGACCATAAATTTTACAGACCTTCAGCACATGATTTTTGGGGTAATGTGGTCGGTATTAAGCCCGTGCTGCTTTACTTTCCCATAAAAAATCCGGTACCCATTTAAGGCTGGGTGAACCCGGAAGCCGTCGGTTGGGATCGAACCCCACCCCTTGTCCTTTGTAGCCCAGTTCACATCCCCGTACTACTCACCGTTAAACTAGGAGTCAAACATCAGCTTCCATCTTTCTATCATAACCCTTTAGCCGGTTATGATTCATTCCTCCACCATCATGTGATTATTATAACGCTAACTCATGATCTACCATTGGATATAACTGTCCGCTTCAGTTCTTTCTCTCTTTCTTTACTACTTCTATCTTTTTAGCTATCACACCGCTTTTTTAAATCTTTAAATTTAAAAATAACGGTCAACTATGAGTCTCTATTAATAATAGCATTAAAGGTAATTTATGAGTCTCTAATAAGAAGTAACAGTTAGTTATAAGTCTTTACTATACTATTTAGTTACATGTCCCTATTAAGAATAACGGTCAACTATGAGTCTCTATTAATAATAACACTAGCGGTTAGTTTTAAGTCTTTACTATACTGTCTCCTGTGGTCAGTGTGACCAAGACCAATCTCAAGGATTGCTACAACTGGAAAGACGTGACTCTTCTATCAATTAAAGTATTCTGTAAGATCACCATGAACAGAATCAAAGACGTAGACAGTTATGTCTAAAGTATTCTGTAAGATCACCATGAACAGAATCAAAGATGTCATAAACACTGTTATGTCTAAAGTATTCTGTTAGATCATCATCAACAGAATCAAAGATGCCATAAACACTGTTATGTCTAAAGTATTCTGTAAGATCACCATGAACAGAATCAAAGATGTAGACAGTTATGTCTAAAGTATTCTGTTAGATCATCATGAACAGAATCAAAGATGTCACAGATACTGTTTTATCTAAAGTATTCTGTTAGATCACCATGAACAGAATCAAAGATGTCACAGATACTGTTTTGTCTAAAGTATTCTGTTAGATCACCATGAACAGAATCAAAGATTTCATAAACACTGTTATGTCTAACGTATTCTGTAAGATCACCATGAACAGAATCAAAGATGTAGACATTTATGTCTAAAGTATTATGTAAGATCACCATGAACAGAATCAAAGATGTCATAAACACTGTTATGTCTAATGTATTCAGTAAGATCACCATGAACAGAATCAAAGATGTCATAAAATTTGTTTTGTCTAAAGTATTCAGTAAGATCACCATGAACAGAATCAAAGATGTAGACAGTTTTGTCTAAAGTATTCTGTCCATGAACAGAATCAAAGATGTAGACAATTATGTCTAAAGTATTCTGTAAGATCACCATGAACAGAATCAAAGATGTCAAAACACTGTTATATCTAAAGTATTCTGTAAGATCATCATGAGCAGAATCAAAGTTGCTGTAGACATTATAATGCACGAAAAACAAACAGAATTTAGAAAAGGAAGAAGCTGCCTTGATCATATTTTAACCCTAAGAATTATACAAGAAGAACAAAGAGAAAACAGAAACCACTTCTAAATTTCATTGATTTCAAAAAAGGTTTTCAACAGCAAACATAGAGACTAATTGTGGAACATACATAGAGACTCATTGTGGAACACACTTGGAGACTCATTGTGTAACATACATAAAGACTCATTGTGGAACATACATGGAGACTCATTGTGTAACATACATAAAGACTCATTGTGGAGCACACTTGGAGACTCATTGTGGAGCACACTTGGAGACTCATTGTGTAACATACATAAAGACTCATTGTTGAACATACATAAAGACTCATTGTTGAACATACATGGAGGCTCATTGTGGAACATACATGGAGGCTCATTGTGGAACATACATGGAGACACATTGTTACATGAGGACTCATTGTGGAACATACATAGAGACTCATTGTGAAACATACATGGAGGCTCATTGTGGAACATACATGGCGGCTCATTGTGGAACATACATGGAAGCTCATTGTGGAACATACATGGAGGCTCATTGTGGAACATACATGGAGGCTCATTGTGGAACATATATGGAGGCTCATTGTGGAACATACATGGAGGCTCATTGTTACATGGGGACTCATTGTAGAACATACATAGAGACTCATTGTGGAACATACATGGAGGCTCATTGTGGAACATAAATGGAGGCTCATTGTGGAATATACATGGAGGCTCATTGTTACATGGGGACTCATTGTGGAACATACATAGAGACTCATTGTGAAACATACATGGAGACTTATTGTGAAACATACATGGAGACTCATTGTGAAACATACATGGAGACTAATTGTGGAACATACAGGGAGACTCATTGTGGAACATACATAGAGACTCATTGTGGAACATACATAGAGACTCATTGTGGAACATACATAGAGACTCATTGTGGAACATACATAGAGACTCATTGTGGAACATACATAGAGACTCATTGTGGAACATACATAGAGACTCATTGTGGAACATGCATGGAGGCAGGTTTGTCGGAATGGTTCCAGATTGATACCAGAGTGAAACAAGAATGTGTTTTATCTCCCTTGTTATTTGGAATTACCATCGACTTCATTATGCAGAAATATTGCACATATAACAAAGACATTGGAGCCGCAATAGCTCAGTGGTTAGTGAACTGGACTACAAAGGACATGTGGTCGGGTTCGATCCCAACCGACGGCTTCCGGGTTCATCCAGCCTTAAATGGTTACCATTTTTTTTTCTGGGAAAGTAAAGCAGCACGGGCGTAATACCGACCACACCCCAAAAATCATGTGCTGAAGGTCTGTAAAATATAGGGTCACTAACACCATATTTCCCTATACGCCACTTGACGTGACGGGGGTACTTTACTTTACTCTTACAAAGACATTGGGTGAACACATGAATCTCAATTGGAGGACCTTGATTTTCCGTACGACAAAGCTCTCATCAATAGCAATGTGAACATGATCGAAGAAAAAACAAATTCACTGTCATCAATGGCTAGGAAAATTGGACTTCAGAACAACCAAGAAGAGACAAATATAATGAAAAATCTAATTTTCTTGAAGATAAAGCAGTCGAAGAGGTAGATTGCTTCGTTTGTATATCTTTAAAGCTGTATAGATCAAGGAGACACGGATAAAGAAATTAGAATCAGAATAACAAAAGCAGCAATGACTTTCAGAAACCTTGATCAAATATGGAAATCAAAATTACTAAGCACAAAAACAAAGCTCAGGATTTTCAAACCAAATGTATTATCCGGCCTTACATATACATGCGGAAGCTGGAAAACAACTAAAGAAATATAAAACAAACCAGATGCATTTGAAAAAAAATGCACAAATGCCTTAGTAAAATACTTCGTATACCATGGAATGAATTTAATACCAGTGCAAAAATAGGAAAAATTACAGATCATCAAAAAATATCATCTATAATCGAAAGAAGAAGGTAGTCATATGTTGGCCTTGTGGTGAGAACAGACAATTTGAATATCAAAGCAAGCCCTCAACTGGGAATCAGGGGTTAAAAAAGAGACCGTCCTAGAGAAACATTAAAAATTACACCGAGGCGAGCGGCAGCAACATCAGTTCCTTCTTGAAGATTGACCAACTCGCCCAGAATAGGGAGGTGTGGCGAGATACAACGCAAGCCCTGTGCAAGGTCGGACACTTGATAACAAGGATCGACGGACACAAAAAGAATATAATTTCTGCCCTATGTGTCGTCTTCTGATCTAAAAGACAATATATAGATAGACAGACATGTATCGTTAGTTTTGGAGTGTGAATGACATGTTAAAAAGAGGAGTAAGACAAGGATGCATCCTATCACCAAACTTGTTCAATCTATACACTGAGCAAATCTCTAAAAATATCACAGAAATGCCAGGCCTAATCATTAATGGAAAGATAATCAATAGCCTAAGATATGCTGATAATACTGTACTGCTAGCAGAAAATCATAAAGATCTACAACAATTACTTAATGAAATAAACACGACAAGCAAAAAATATGGACTAGATATGAATATCAAAAAGACTAAAACTATGATCATAAACAAAGCAAATTCTCAAGACCTATAAATAAATATCAAAGTTGAAGGAATACATCTGGAGACATTTCAGAGCAAAACTACCTGGGACGTACTATAACCAATGATGAAAAATGTATAAATGAAATAAACAAAAGAATAGGTATGGCAAAAAGTAATTTTAATGCCATGAAAAATATACAAACATCAAAACAAATAACACCAGGGCTAAAACTAAGAATAGCAAAATATTACATCTCCTCAATATTCCTGTTTTGTGCAGAAACATGGACATTAGACAAGAAAACAGAACAGAAAATTGAAGCCTTTGAAATATGGATTTATAGAAGAATAGGTAGAATTGGATGGAAAGAAAAGAAAACAAACGATGAAGTTTTAAAACAACTAAAAAGGAAAAGAGAACAACTAAACACAATTAGAACAAGACAAATGAAATTTGTGGGCATGTTAAAAGACACCGCAGCATAATAAAAGTATTATTGGAAGGGAAAATACAAGGTAAAAGAGGCAGACCAAGACTAACATAGACAAGTAACATCAAAAGTCAACCTCTGACAATCTGCACTATCAAAGCAAGAGACAGAGTGTAGTGGCGATCCTTGGTAGCCAACCTTCGTTGCGGAGACGGCACTCAATGATGATGAATGACATGTGCACAAAACTAGACTAGATGTAGTGGAATCAATGTTGTGAGATGAATCACGTGAATGGTTTATAGTTTGTGAAGTATACATGACGTGTGTACAACGTGAGAATTTACTCAATGAGCAGTTGGACTCAGATATCGATACTTGATGGGGTTTTTAGTTTGAATCATGTGATGTTGTTGTGTAATGAGTTTCTATGAGAAAGACGTTTGTTGTTTAGCTGACTTATGATGGATTGCTGATAATGGTTTTTAGATCCCTTACCACGTCACCGCGATGGGCCAGCGATCAAGTGATGATTTCTTTCAGAGATACTAATGATGGTTTTCAGATGGCCTGTTGTTTGACATTGTATATGGAAGTTACACAATGCGTGCTGTGATAGAGGAGCTAGAACACTTATTGTGAGTGTCCTTAGGTTAAACATGTTTTCGATGCATGTCCTAATATAATTAATAATTAGAAGGATAGCATTCATGATATATGGTAACTTGGATGTTCTGATAACCATGTTAGACGTGTGAGATAAATGAACTCTTATGTTTATACATTGATGTTGACTTGATACACTGCTATTTGATACTGTAATTTCATTTTTTTTGCTGTGTTGTTGTTTTTGTAATATTTTATAATAGAAGGAAGGACAATGTTTTCAGCAGTAACCGTGGATATGAAATGTCACTGTATTTTTTTGTAATGTGAGAATACCGTACTCGTGGGTGGGTGGGGGTTAATTGTAGTAGGAACGCATAATCACAAGGTTGATTCTTTCAGATAAATTCCCAGATATAGTTAAACAATAAACAAAACGTTTTCTCGGGTCCGGTCCACGTCGCAATATTAAATGTGATATCGATCCGTATGTGTGTTGATAATGCTGCAAGCGATCATGATAACAATTGAGAAGTAAGCAGAAAATCTCTCTGCGGGAGAAATAAGATGAGAGCTTGGCTCTAGTGGAAATTACCCACATCATATTAGGTGCTCGACTTTGCTGATGACATAGTTCTCATCAGCAGCCAGATAAAAACGATGCATAAAACACAAATGAACTATCATCAATAGCCAGCAAAATTGGGCTTGAGATCAATCATGAAAAGACTAAAGTCATGAAAAGTTTAATTCCAACAGACGACAAAATATACATGGAAAACAAACCAGTAGAAAAGATCGATCACTTTATCTATCTTGGAAGTCATATTGATCGAGAAGGGGATACAAGCAAAGAAATTAGAATCAGAATAATAGCTAAACCAGCAATGTCTTTCAGAAGCCTTGAAAAGTTGTGGAAATCAAAACTCATCAGCACAAACACAAAACTTAGGCTATTCAAGTCAAATATACTATCAACCCTTATGTATGCGTGTGAAAGCTGTAAAACAACAAGAGATATAGAAACGCATTCGAAAATAAATGTCTAAGGAAAATACTTGGTATAGCGTGGAACGAATTCAAAACAAACGAGGAAATTAGAGAAATCGCCAATCAACCACTAATATCTTCAGTAATAAAGAAAAGACGATCATATGTTGGACATGTGATGAGAAGAGATTATAACCGAATAGCAAAGCAAGCCCTCATATGGGAAACAACAAGTAAGAGAAAAAGAGGAAGACCCAGAGAGACACTGAGAAGAACATTGATGAGAGAGGCAAGAGCAGCAGGATTCGGCTCCCTCAATGAGATAGAGCTGCTTGCACAGAACAGAGACAAATGGCGAGATTTGATAAAACATCTTTAAAAGAATTGAAAACTGCTAGAACAAAAATTCAGATAAGAGAAGGAGTATCTTGGTCTACGCCTTATGGGCCGGCTACGGCTCGAACGGTCAATAGATAGATAAATAGATATTAGGTGCTATAGATTGTTACAGATAGTGCTAGCAAGCTTTTAGAGGTCCAGGCGTAAAGAAAACGTGAGTGTCATTCAATCGGTGATTCAGGCAGACAAGTTATCAAGCGTTATTAAAGAACTGTGTAATAGACGTTAAAAGGCTACCTCACTAGTCCCTTATATGGAGACCAGAAGGGGGAAAAAACGAGGAAGACCGAAAGAAACTCTGTGTAGAGCCATCATCAAAGAGAGCAGAACAACCAAGAATTAAAACATGTTGTGGCTGACCGTCAAAGATGGAAAACTTACTTCTGCCCTAAGCGCCTTATTCGGTCAAAAAGGAAATCAATCAATTAATCAATCAATCAATCAATCAAAGAACTGTGTGAATAAATTTTAGTACAAGATCTAGACCTCGTCTTGAGCAATTATTTGAAGAGTTGAACACAACTTTTGTTCCGAACATTTGCTGTGACATATTCTCTATTGTGTTGTGTATCAATGCTGTAGTTGTCACTGTTAAAGATGTGAGATATAATTTCTGGTCTTTTGCTTTTCTTGCTAGTGTTTCTAATTTAACATTAACCTTTTATTTTCGTGATCGACCTCTGGGGTCAGTATTCTAGTTGTGTTTATTAAAGGCTCGTTCCGTCGTATCTTGATCATTATGTTTTATCACGTAGCAAACCCATTTTATCTACTCACTCTTACTTTGTGTATTCAATGGCGAGAATTATTCACGTTTTATTTTATTAGTTCTTCAGTTGTAGATGACTTGTGACGGGAAAAAACGTCCATAGTAACGTTGATTATTTTTTAAAAATAGAAGTACACCCTAATGCTATTTTCCATGATTGGTAGTACATATGTGTGAACAACCTTCTCTATGATAAAATTAATCAAATTCAACACAAGATCAGATGGCGAGACAAACAGATTCAACATTCATTCTCCCATGCGTTGGGGATGGGACAGCAGGTAATGGATTATAAGCCGCCTCACTCAGCGGTGTCAATTTGTTTACATGCATTACTTTATTAGTTGTGTGTCGATTCAGTCTCCTGCATTACTTTATTAGTTGTGTGTCGATTCAGTCTCCTGCATTACTTTATTATTTGTGTGTCGATTCAGTCTCATGCATTACTTTATTAGTTGTGTCTCGATTCTGTCACATGCATTACTTTATTAGTTGTGTGTCGATTCTGTCACATGCATTACTTTATTAGTTGTGTGTCGATTCTGTCACATGCATTACTTTATTAGTTGTGTGTCGATTCTGTCACATGCATTACTTTATTAGTTGTGTGTCGATTCTGTCACATGCATTACTTTATTAGTTGTGTGTCGATTCTGTCACATGCATTACTTTATTATTTGTGTGTCGATTCTGTCACATGCATTACTTTATTAGCTGCGTGGATTGCTGTTGGAAGAACACGGTTAAGTATCTTACACAAGAATACATGGGAGCCTCTCGCAAGTTTCATTCTTTTTAAACACGATGACATTCAAAGTGAGAAAGACCACATTGAACGCCGAGGAAAGCTGACAGTTAAATCTGTCGTGTAAAAACAGAACAAACTCGTAGTCGCAAAGAAAAGAATGGTCACCTTTTACCAAATAGATAGCTGACATGACTCAAAAACCACAATTTTTATTTTAATTTCGTTATTTTGTCGATTGTTCTCAGAATGTCTTTGTCAGAAATGGAAGAACACTCCAAATTCTGGTGACAGTATATATATATATATATACTGTCTGTCTGTCTGTCTGCCTACCTGCCTACCTGAGGTGATGTCTTTTTCTTTGTTGTTACCATTACTTCTGTCTTTTTGCTATTAAGGCTGAGTCCTTTATTTTTGCTTTCTTTCACTATAATGTCTAACATTTCTTGTAACTCATTTTCACTCTTAGCGATTAAGACTATCATTAGCATACCTTAGATTATTTATATTATGACCTCCAATTGTTATTCCAGGCATGTCCCTTATGGATCTTAAAATAATCTCACTATAAATATTGAACAAATCTGGTGACAGCACACAACCTTGTCTAACACCTTGTTTGATTTGTTGAAACATTCCCAACTGGTTTCCAGTTCTTATGGCCGCTGTTTGTTGCCAGTACATGTTCTTTATTATTCTTAGATCTTTGCTGTCTACGTTTATGCTTTCTAAAATTTTGATTATTTCGTGGTACTTTACTTTGTCAAATGCTTTGGTATAATCTATGAAACATAGGTATAGATCTGTTTCCACCTCTATGGCTCTTTCTACTAAAGATCTTATGATATATATGGCATTGCTCGTTCCTTTACCTCCAACAAAACCACACTGTTCATCGCTAATTTCTGGACTGATTTTGTTTCGCACTCTTCGCATGATGATTCTTAGTAATATCTTTGTCATGTGACTCATAAGGCTTAATGTGCGATAATCATCGCATTCAATCGCACCCGATTTCTTATGAGATCAATAGTAAATATAAAAGGAATTCAAGTCAACTGTCACAACATAAACAATTTGCGATATGCGGATGACACAGTCTAAATGGCAGAGACAGAGAATAAACTACAAGAAATGATAGACATAATAGTAAAAGTAAACAACAAGAACGGTCTCAGTCTGAATAGTAAGAAAACAGAATTAATTATCATATCGAAGAAACAATCACCACCATCATGCAGCATAAACATAAACAGGACAAATCTGAAACAAGTGCTACGCGTCAAATACTTGGACACAATAATAACATCAGATAGAAGTTGCACCACAGAAATAAAAAGCAGAATTGCTCAGGCCAAAATAGCATTTCAGAAAATGAAAAATATCTTATGCATAAAATCTATGTCAATATAAGTGAGATAGAGAGTTCATTGGTGCTATATAGAGCCAATTCTGACCTATGGAAGAGAATCATGAACAGTAAACAAACAAAAAGACAAGTGAGTAAATTCTCAAAGAGGTCAACACAAAAAGGGAGCTAATAAAGACAACAGAAATGAACAATCAACACTTTTCGGGAACATCATGCAAAGAAGAAAGTTGGAATATTTGGTTACAACTGAAAAAATACAGAGAAAGAGAGATCGCGGACGACAAAGCGAGAAAATACTGGATAACTTGGTGTCATGGCATGGTAAACAGTCAACAACAGAATTGATACGATGCACGGTGGATAGAAGATTGTGGAAGGACATGATCACCTACGTCAACCGGTATGGTACATGATGATGGTGATATAAACGCTACAGAAGCAATATATATGTGTGTATATATATATGTGTGTGTATATATATATAATATATATATAGATAGATAGATAGATAGATAGATAGATAGATAGATATAGATATACATGATTTCATATACACATGACATTTTTCATTCACATATATCATACATATAGACATGAAATACTGACAATTAATATTTTTTCTCTGATGAAAGTTCCTCAGCTTCTTGCTGCTACTTTTGCAGTATTTTAGAATTAGCTCATTCTTATGACCTCCCACCAATTTGTCCACATTCTCATCGTCCACCTCCAAATCCATGGACTTCCTCTGGAATACTTTAACATCCAGCACTAGAGCATCCACCTCTAGAGCATTTAACACTATAGCATCCACCACTACAGCATCCACCACTACTGTCTCATGCCAAGGCTGTCTCCCAAGACCTTCACAATTTCTGAACCAATCAATATGGCCACAAATTCCTGAGGTCAAAGTTCAGTGACTTGAACTTCCCGCCAGATTATTTTAGTTATCGTCATGCAATCAAAGATTTGTAATTTGTTGTCCTAAAAGTCCGTTAAAGTTTGCTCTATCTGTGAGTTAGGTAATGTGAAAGCACATTTGAAAAGAGCTTTAGTTTATAACTCATTGATGTTTGAAATAACCTGCATTGGTTAGATCAGAGTTAGGGTTAGGGTCGGACTTTTCTCGCCAATTGTAAACAACTGAGTTGAACGTTTGATGCTTTGAGCAAAAATGTGTATAATTTAAAGCTCTTGTGTAACTTTCAAACGCTCAAGCAGCTTATCCAGTTTACGTTTTACATTTTAAAAAGTAAGTTTGTGTTGAGTATTTGATTAAAACTTATTATAAACTAGAAGAAATAGTCTGCGCTGTTTCAGCATAACATTTCATGAAAATTAAAGAGCTTTGTTTTAACCATTACTACATGTAGTTTCACTTTTAAAACAAAAGTAGGACACATTTAATAATTAGATAAAAGACTGCATAGACAGTGTAACATCATTTAAACTTGTTGAAGTGCGCACGTATTTGTAAACTTGTGATATGCTTCCTTCATAATTGTTTCTTTCCATTTTATGCACTTCCGATTTCTTGCCACGTTTGGAACGTGACTCGGAACTCGCATACCATGGTCCGGTGAAATGTCACGATTGTATGTGATGTTCATATTGTGGTATGTTGGAGTCCACGAGAAGAGTTTGCTAATGACACTCTCTATTGTTTCTTCCAGAGGAAACTCCAAACGCTAATGTGGACTTTTTCGAAGAATTTTTCTCCCAGCTATCGCATATCCTGAAAGATAAGGATGAGGAGACGTGCTACAAGGAAATGTTCCGAATTCTTGACGACAACAAGAAAGGCTTCATCCCTTGTGAGGACCTCAGGGGCATCCTCAAGACTATTCAAGCCCAGGTACAGATGTCAGATCAAGAGCTGGATGAGCTCATCGACGACATTGACAAGAACAAGGATGGCAAGGTGGACTTTTCAGGTGTGTTGGCAGTGCTGCCTTTATACCCACCGACCTCATTATGTTGTTTTTGTGGACAATATTATTTTATGCTGTCTTTTTTGTGATTACCGTTATTTTAGTGATGATTTTGGTGGTTACAGTATTTATTGTGCTGCTTTTTGTGGTCGCCGTTCTTTTTGTGATGTTTTTGGTGGTGTGGTCGCCATTTTCTGTGTTGTCTTTTGTGATTATAGCATTCGTTCTGCTGTTTTACGGCTACTCTCTTTTGCAATTTTTGTAGTCATCGTACATTTTGTGCTTATTTTGTGCTGCCACAATACTTGTACTATTTTTTTTTAAACCGTTATTTTTGTGCTGATTTTTTGGTTACCAACCTTGTAGTACAGGATTTGAGAGACCACACCTTTGTTCTGCTGCTTTTGTTGTCATTCTTTTTGTGCTGTTCTTGTAGTCAATGATTTTCCTTTTGCTATGCTTTGCAAATACTGTTTCCTGTATTGCTGTATTCCTCTAGCAATTACCGTTTTATTGTGTTATTGTGTTCCTGGTGTAGTTATCTTTTTTTTGTTTGTTTGCTCGTAGTGTTCTTGTTCTAATTGTTTTTATTGTGTTCTTGTAGTGTATTTGTAATTACTAACTGTATTGCGTTGTTATAGTTTTTCAAAAACAATCATTATTGTGTTCATGTGATCTCCCTCTTAGATACAATCATCATTGTGTTGATGCGATCTATATCTTATGAACAATCATTATAGTGTTGATGCAATCTCTCTCTTATGCACAATCATTATAGTGTTGACGCGATCTCCCTCTTAGGTACAAGCATTATTGTGTTGATGCGATCTCCCTCTTATGCACAACCATTATTGTGTTGATGTGTTCTCCCTCTTTTGTACAATCATTATTGTATTGTTGTGTTCTCCCTCTTTGGTACAACCATTATTGTGTTGATGTGATCTCGCTATTAGGTACAATGATTATTGTGGCGATGTGATCTCCCTCTTAGGTACAATCATTATTATGTTGATGTGATCGTCCTCTTAGGTACAATCATTATTGTGTTCATGTGTTCTCCCTTTTATGTACAATTATTATTGTGTTGATGTGTTCTACTTCTTAGATATAACCATTATTATGTTGTGTGCTCCCTCTTAGATACAATAATTATTATATTGATCTGATCTCTCTCTTAGGCACAATCATTATTGTGTTGATGTGATCTCCATCTTAGGTACAATGATTATTGTGTTAATATGATCCGGCTTTTAGGTACAATGATTATTGTGTTGATGTGATCTCCATCTTAGGTACAATGATTATTGTGTTGATGTGATCTCCCTCTTAGGTACAACGAATATTGTGGCGATGTGTTCTCCCTCTTAGGTACAATCATTTTTATGTTGATGTGTTCTCCCTCTTAGATACAATTATTATTGTTTGTCTGATCTCTCTCTTAGGTACAATCATTAATGTGTTCATGTGATCGTCCTCTTAAGTACAATCATTATTTAGTTGATGCGATCTCTCTCTTATGTACAATCATTATAGTGTTGATGCGATCTCTCTCTTAGGTACAATCATTATTGTGTTGATGTGATCTTCCTCTTAGGTACTATCATTTTTATTATGTTGATGTGTTCTCCCTCTTATGTACAATCATTATTGTGTTGATGTGATCGTCCTCTTAGGTGCAATCGTTATTGTGTTGATGTGATCTCCCTCTTATGTACAATCATTATTGTGTTGATGTGATCTCCCTATTAGGTACTATCATTATTTTTATGTTGATGCATTCTTGTAACGGGGTGCACACCCTTCACCAGATGTGATGGGCCTTAACCCCCTCTTCAAGATTGTAACGGGCCAATCACTGCCGAGTGTGAAGGTTCGATAATGAGTGTTACCCAACACCCACTAATGCCCACTGCCACTACTGTTCCTTCTGACGTGATGACGATGTCGCCTTTTGTTGATTTCTTCATCTGTATGCAGTCTCCCCTGTAGTTGATCTGGATAGCTTCAGGTACACTCAGGATCAGTTCTGGTTCCCCGTCGCCCTGCCGATTAGCACGTGAGATCACCCACCTGCCGCCGACCTCAGGAACTACCCAGGCCTCTGATCAGACTCTACCTGACTTCGCGTTGTGACTTGCCTGCTCACGACCTCCAGCGCCCGTTCTTCACTAGGACTACAACACAGCTACAAATGAAAGCATGAACTGACACCATTGATAACAAAGATGACTGGTTTATTCTCATACAGCTCATACAAGCTCTGACAATGTCCCTTCACAGGACTCACATTAACAGCGTCGTAACCAATATCTGATTGTGTGGCATACCACCATGGATGACTATTTCTTCACCACACTGCTTCAATACATAGCATAATAAGGGCTCCGTTCCAGCTTATACTAAGCCTATGAACGTGTGGCGTCACCACCTGATGAATATCTCTTCACTAGACGACTCAACTAACTGCAGACAATTGTCTTTAATATGACGCATGTCTCTTCACACGACGATATTAACACTTGCACAATAATGTCTCTACTGAGGCTTACAATCAGCCTTTAATATAGTAGCATCACCACCTGATGAATATCTCTTCACCAGGCGACTCAAATAACTGCAGACAATGTCTTTAACATCATGAATGTCTCTTCACAAGACTAGTACTAACAACTTGCATACTACTGTTTATACTGAAATAGTACTCTATAGCTCGTTTCAAATCACTTGCCCAACTTCAAAACGCTATTGCTCAGAAACCGTTTGTTAAATACTGTTGAAATTTTCCAAATGTTATTAGAATGCAAAAGACCCTTTAAATGTATATTTAACAAATATCTTGCAGCTGCAATTTTCTTAAAGCGGCGAATTTCTTTGATGTTTGTCAAAATTGTAAATTGTGAACCCCTAAATAATAGAAATGACCGTAGTTTCTGGTCTATGATTAATTTTCACTAGGTAAAGGCGTGGCCGTAATGGGGAAATAACTGAATAAGGAAAAACACCAGGAGAATTATTGTCTTCTCAGTTCGAGGACGGACGATAATATCAAGGTATACCTGTATGTCCAACTTTCATAGTTGTGTGGTCCTGAAAAGGACCGTTTGTTGAACTAATTTAAGGTAATATAGGGGCCAACATTGTGGGGGCTATATACTTTCATTCTGAATCAGACGAGTCTAAAAGATTAATAACTGTTTGGGGTTGAATATTCCACAAACCATCATTTTTCCAATATTCCTCTTCCTGTTTTAAGAAGTGGTCTTCACATTTAGCTCAATAATCTTTGTCTATATTTAATAAAGCGAGATTAGCAAGAGTCTTTACATCGCATATTTTGAATGTTGTATTTTCATCTGCCACTTGTCCTTTTAATTTTGCCCAGATTAGTTCTACTGGATGTAAATGAGCATGGTAAGGTGGCAGCCTCAAACTTATATGACCGTGCTCTTGGATAATCTTATCTATTTGAAAAATCTTTGTCCTTTGTTTTTGCTTTACTAGAGATAGTAATTCAGGTTTTAAGTACATGTTATTAAATTGTATGTGCTCCTTTGTGAGCCATATCTTAATAGCATCTTTTGTACTGGATGACGTCTGGACTTTATCTTCAAGTGCAACAATGTTGTGGTACGCTGCATTGTCCATTATTAGGCAAGATGGTCGATCTAGTGATGGAGAACAGAATTTTCAATCCAATGTCTAAATATGTGACCATTCATCTCAGAGTGATAATCCCGATTGTCTATGGATTTTGAAAGAAAAATGAGCTCTGCATTCTGTATTAGTCCATGTTGTCGACTACCTGCATGAGCAATTATCAAGCGCTGTCCTTTGCTGCTAGGTATTAATCTCTTAATCTTTCCATCTGATGACTGCCATTCCCTTTGGTTAGTGTGGTGAGCATTGATCCATGTTTCATCAAAGTACACAATATCATAACCTTGCTTGCGCACCTCTTTTACTTCACGTAAGTACTTGCTTCTCATGACTACTATATGTGGCTTTTCGCAGATGCTTCGTCCATTGGAATACTTTCTGAATGTAAAGCCTGCAGCTCTCACATTCCTCCATAATGTATACTTTGATATTTCAATACTGTTGTTCTTTTTCAGCGAAATTTTTAATTTTCTTATTGTAACAGTTTCATTCATACTCAACATTTTGCGAATTTCACTTCTAATAAGTTCACTGTCGAAATTATCCAACATTTTTGCTCTTCCTTGTGATTTTGTATATTTTGAACATTGACGGTCACGTGCTTGAATCCAGCGATTAAATGACCGTTTAGATAAATCCAAAATGTGTCTTGTCCTATTCTCAGGGTTTTCTAAAGAATGAAATAATCTTCCTCGTTTAGCCTCTTTGCAAAAATAGTCATACATTTTTATTGCGATGTTTTGTAAACTGCAGAATTTCATTTTAAGACTCATGATAAATGTTATTGTTCCACGTCTCCACCTATGAATGAACGGAAATGGAACACACAATTTCTCAAGTGTCTAATTGTGTCAAAAAAAACCACGGGGAAAGCGTGCAAATACGTCTATTCTACCGTCTATGGATTTGTACTCGCTATTTTTAGTTTAAAATACTGTAAACATTAAGTTTTGACTACATCAATGGGTCGTAATAAATTTATATAAATCAAATAAGCAACAATAATAACCAAATGTTTTTTTATAATGAAATTAATTCCCTGTTGGGTTCTAATCATTATAACTTTACATGCAAATTTTGAATATCTTACAGCAAGTGGTTAAAAAGACATCGATTTTTAAAGTTGGGCACGAGTTATGAAACAAGCTATAGTACTTCCATGCTAATCTCCCTATCTAATTTCAGGAATCCCTAACACTTCCACCTATATAGTCGAACAGCTACCCTTACACTGACCTAAAAAAGTAAAAAAGTAAAGTACCCCCCGTCACGCCAAGTGGCGTATAGGGAAATATGGTGTTAGTGACCCTATATTTTACAGACCTTCAGCACATGATTTTTGGGGTAATGTGGTCGGTATTACGCCCGTGCTGCTTTTACTTTCCCAGAAAAAATCCGGTACCCATTTAAGGCTGGGTGAACCCGGAGCCGTCGGTTGGGATCGAACCTACCCCTTGTCCGTAGTAGTCCAGTTCACTAACCACTGAGCTATCGCGGCTCCTACTAATTTTTAGGGAATTAGTAAACCCAGGTGTCCTCGCCAGGATTACGAACCCCGGCTGTTGCCGTGGTAAGCCAACCGCCTATCGATTGCGCTAACCGGACACCCTCTTACACTGACCTGCTCTTACGAAATCCTTCACAACATTCCGGTTCCCAGTTTCAACTGTGTTCTCTCACACAGACGTCTGGACTAAACCCTCGCCACTTATCGACTGACCTATCCAAAACAATGCCCCATACTCAAACTGTCATTTGTCTAATTAAGTCCCCCTGTCTCGTTTCCGCATCGCCCTACAGTCCTCGTGCTTCACTATCTGTTCACTACGTGTTAACTATTCACCCTTTTTCACGTTGACTCTCTGAGCTTTTAAGTACCCCACTCCTCAATGGAATATTCTCCACCTCTCACTGCTACATTCTCCCTCTTAGGTCATCATCATTGAGTGCCGTCTCCGCAACGAAGGTTGGCTACCATGGAGCGCCATTTTGCTCTATCTCTTGCTTTGATTTTGCAGGTTGTCATCGGTTGATTTGTCCATCTTTTGATGTTACTCGTCCATGTTAATCTTGGTCTGCCTCTGCCTCTTTTACCTTGTATTTTCCCCTCCAGGATCACTTTCAGTAGGCTGTTGTGTCTTTTAACATGGCCTAAGAATCGCATTTGTCTTGTTCTAATTGTGTTCAGAAGTTCTCTTTTCATTTTTAGTTGTTTTAAGACTTTGTCATTTGTTTTCTTTTCCTTCCATCCAATTCTACCTATTCTTCTATATATCCACATTTCAAAGGCTTCAATTCTCTGTTTTGTTTTCTTGTCTAATGTCCATGTTTCAGCACCATATAGGAATATTGAGAAGATGTAACATTTTGCTATTCTTAGTTTTAGCTCTGGTGTTATTTGTTTTGATGTTAGTATGTCCTTCATGACATTAAAATTACTTTTTGCCATTCCTATTCTTTTGTTTATTTCAGTTGTACATTTTCCATCACTGGTTATAGTATGTCCAAGGTAGTTATAGTTCTGAACTGTCTCAAGGTCTATTCCTTCAATTTTGATATCCACTTGTGGGTTTTGAGTATTTTCTTTGTTTATGATCATAGTTTTAGTCTTTTTGATATTCATATCTAGTCCATATTTTTTGCTTGTCGTGTTTATTTCATTAAGTAATTGTTGTAGGTCTTTAGGATTTTCTGCTAGTAGTACAGTATCGTCAGCATATCTTAGGTTATTGATTATCTTTCCATTAATTTGTAGGCCTGGCATCTCTATGATGTTTTTAAAGATTTGCTCAGTGTATAGATTGAACAAGCTTGGTGATAGGATGCATCCTTCCCTTACTCCTCTTTTTATATCAATGGGTGTAGAGAACTCTTTGTTATATTTTATTATTGCTGTTTGCTCCCAGTATAGATTGCATATTAGTCGTATATCCATGTCATCTAGATGTATCTCTTTTAGGCATTCTATAAGTTGTTTGTGGTGTACTCTATCAAAAGCTTTGGTGTAGTCTATGAAGCAGGCATATATTGGTTTGTTTACTTCTGTGTATTTTTCGATTAATGTTCTCATACAGAATATGGCTTCTTTTGTCCCGCTATTTTTCCTAAATCCAAATTGCTGCTCATCTAATTCAGTATTGATTTTATTCTGAATCCTTCCTTGTATAACTTTTAGCAAGATTTTTGTAACATGGCTCATTAGGCTTATTGTTCTAAAGTCACTGCATTCAACTGCACCATTCTTTTTAGGCAATGCAATGAAAGTTGATGTTTTTAGTTCATTTGGTATGTATCCTGTGTGGTATATGTCGTTGCATATGTCTGTAATCACTTCAATGCCAAAATCTTCAAGTGCCTGTATCATCTCTATCTGTATGCTTTCAGGTCCTGCTGCTTTTCCCCTTTTCATTGTTTTTATAGCTTTTTCCACCTCAGATTTTAAGATTTTATAGCCTGATGTACATTTTATAACTGGTTTCTTGTCCCTTTGATCATGAAATAGTTCTGTTATATATTCCTGCCATCTATCTATGATATCCTTATTGTCTGTTAGCATTTTTCCTTTTTTGTCTGCAATGCATCCACCTTCTGTGGCTTTTTTATTTTTATTAGTCATTCTCTTTATTTCTGTGTGCATTCCTCTTAGGTCTTGTTTGCTTTCCATAGTTTCTATTTCTCTACATTTTTGGCTGAGCCAGTCTTCTTTTGCCTTTTTGCACATTTTGCGTATCTCATTATCTATTTTATTGTATTGGGCAGTGTTCTTCGCTTGTCTCCTTTCTTCCATTTTTTCTAAGATGGCGTTAGTTATCCATTTTCCCTCTTAGGTACAAACATTATTATGTTGATGAGATCTCTATCTTAGATTCATTCATTATTGTGTTGATGTGATCGTCCTCTTAGGTACAATAATTATTGTTTTGATGTGATCTCTTATGTACAATCATTATAGTGTTGATGTGTTCTCCGTCTTAGGTACAACCATTATTGTATTGATGTGTTCTGCCTCTTAGCTACAATCATTATTGTGTTGATGTGATCTCCCTCTTAGGCACAATCATTATTGTGTTGATGTGATCCCCCTCTTAGGTACAATCATTATTGTGTTGATGTGCTCTCCCTTTTAGGTAAAATCATTATTGTGTAAATGTGATCTCCCTCTTGGATTCTATCATTACTGTGTTATTGTGATTTTATTGGTGTAACGTGTTTTGTTTTATTGCGATTTTCTTGTTGTAATTATCGTCTTTTATTGTTTTATTGTGCAATTATTGATGTTATTATTTCCTTCGGAAACGCAACAGTGAAAGCAGAGACATCTTGGGACCCTTTGGCGAAAAGACAGCCAAATAAAAAAGGAAATCGAACCAGACTTTTGAAATTATGTAATCAAAATTAATCGTTTATCACCAACATATTCTTCAAACACAGAGTCGCATTTATACACCTGGTACAAGCGGAGTGACACAACATGCAGAAGCCAGATAGATTCTACACTAACAAGACAACAGAACAAGAAAAGAGTAACCGACAGTAAAGCTATCTCTAATATCACAGGCGACACTGATAACAAAATGGTTATGATTACACTCAGACAGCCAAAAACAATGAGAAGATACGCAAACAAACAAAAGAAGCAAAATGAACAGACAATAAAAACAAGACAATTAAAAGATCGAGAATCAAAGAAAATTCTAGAAGAAAAACTAACAGAGGAATTCAAGAAATCACGTAACGAAGTAAGCACAGTAGAAGAAGACTGGAAGTGGTTTAAGAAAATATTAATCAACATCTCAACGGTATGTGGAACCAAACTAAGGACAAAAGAAGGGGAAAAGAGCACCCGTAGTGGAACGAAGCAATCAGATGAACAATTAAAGAAAAGAAGAAACTGTTTAAAAATTGGAGGGAGAATAAGAACCAAGAAGAACATGAAAAAATATGCCATAGTTTGGAAGAAAGTTAAAATTGTGATCAAAGAAGCCAAGCAAAACAAATGGACAGAATTCGGACAAAATATGAGCAGGGACTTTAAGACAGCCACAAGAGATTTCAACAAAGCAGTAAAGCAACAAGAGCGAGATAAGAAAACCACAATCCTACTGAACTCATACATTACAAAGACGGACAACCAATATCAAACAACAAAACATATGCAACAGAGATGGAAAGAATATTTGGAAGATATATTAAACATGGCACCAACTATCAATAACACAACAAAAACCACGCAAGAATGCACAAACACTAAACACAACATCATGAATGGGGAAAACGAAAAAGTAATCAAATATGCACCAAGAAATAAAGCTACGTGGATGTATAACATACCAGTAAAAATAATAACAGCAGCAGGAGAAACATGAGTTACATGGATGAGCGGAATATTCAATGCAGCCTGGCGCCAAAAACAAAGCACCAGAAGACTGGCAACAGGCAATCATCGTATCAATATGGAAGAAGAACAGTAGCAAGAGAGACTGCAATCAATATAGAGGTATCTACCTATTAAGCCATGTGGGATAGTTTTAATCCAAAATTGTAGAAAAAAAACTCAGGCCAATAATAGGACTACAGTTAGGCGATTCTCAAATGGGGTTCCGAAGAAACAGAGGATATACCGACGCTCTATTCACCTTAAAATAGCTAGCAGAAAAGAAGACAGAACACTATGAAAAAAACTAGTACATAACTTTCATTGACCAAGAAAAAGCATTCGACCAAGTAAACATCTAACCAACCTAATTAAAAGTCTCTACATCAACAGCAGCTGCACTGTGAGAACAGTAGAAGGCTACACAGACCACTTCGAAGTTAGATCAGGTGTAAGACAGAGGTGCGTACTATCTCCCCTTTTGTTTATTACAAACATGGACTTTATATGCAAGTTAGCCAACCCATCAGAGACAGAGGAGAACAAACAGCTTCTATTTGCAGATGACCAGGCACTAAAATATGGGTAAATAGAAGACATACAAGAACACTAAAATAGACATAACGGCACAGGCACAAAAAAAAACATAAAAATCATCAACAAAACAGAAGTCATGAATATCGCTAAAGAGAACCAGAACATCAACATAACTATAGACCGTAGACAACTAAAACAAGTAAAGGAGTCTAAATACCTTGGAAGTCTAGTGACAAACGATAATTCACAAACAGCAGAGATAGACTCAAGATGCAACAAAGCTTGCCAAATCATTGGACAGTTATTGGTCGTTTCAAATCTAAATGTTCACGATTAACATGAAATATCTCCTCTTTCCCTGCACTTACAAACTTGATTTTTTGCATCTGGCCTTGTTTTTCCAAGGTCCCACCGATTTCACAAAATTTAATGATGTAGGAAGTATGCTTCATCATGAAGCAGCACTTTCCTTTGATCTCAGTGAATTTACGGATCTTTTTGCTCCTGGAGAAAATAATTTACCGTACATTAATGGAAATCAGCTTCTCGACATAGGCGTCTCTACACAACTTGAAAGTTGGAGGCGTTTATCAACTGTTTACTTTCTATTGTTTACTTTCTTTAAAATACTATGAGAATGTCAATGTTATAGCCTTTACAGACGGTCTAAAACAAATCAGCGTATAAACAGTTCCATTAATGAAAACTATTTAAACAATATACAACAAAGAATACATTTAAAAAAATTAATTATCCGTTGCGAGCGATAACGAGCATGACATATCAAGCAAAGTTATTGTTTATGGGTACGCATGTGACTAAAGAGTCCGATGCAAGCACGGGATCCTCTTCACTGTAAAGAGCTACATTGTTCGTTTTATGTCTTTCCATGTGACTTTCATTATTTTACGTAAACAAGACATATGAAAGTGATTTAGTTTCTTTGCATGCCTGCAGTACACATATCAAGAATCTTTACATTATCAAAACGTTATCAACTTTAGCTAAAGATTGATCATGCGGACATATAAAAACGTCCATTATTATTTCATTTATTCTGAATCAGAGGAGTCTAACATATTGATTACTAATCTGGGCTGAACGAACGATAGTCCATCTTTTTTCCAATAGTCATTTTCTTCTTTTAAGACATGATCTTCACATTTGCACCAAAAATCTTTGTCAATCTGTGATAGAGCAGCATATGTCAGTCCTTTTATATCGCATAGTTTAAAACTTGTATTCTCAGCTGCCACCTGCCCTTTAATTTTTGCCCAAACGAGTTCAATGGGGTTTAATTGTGGATGATAAGGGGGCAGTCTCAAGCACGTATGACCATGCTGTTGAATGATTTTGTCTATTTGGAATACTTTGGTCTTTTGCGATTTCTTAACAAGTGACAGTAATTCAGGTTTCAAAAATCCCTCGTTAAATGGAATTCCTTCCTTTCTTAGCCAAATCTTTATAACATCTTTTGTACTGGTAGATGTAGGAATTTTGTCTTCTTCTGCCACAGCGTTGTGGTACGACGCGTTGTCCATTACCAGACAGGATGGTCTGTCTAGAATTGGAAGAAGAGTATTTTCAATCCACTCTCTAAATATATGGCCATTCATCTCGGTGTGATAGTCCCTGTTGTCAGTATAATTAGAGGTGAATATAAGTTCTGCATTTTTCACCAACCCTTCTTTTCGGCTGCCTGCATGTGCCATTATAATACGCTGTCCTTTTCCAGTGGGTACACATCTTTTAATACTTCCATCTGATAACTGCCATTCCTTGGCACTTGTGTGGTGAGAATTTATCCAAGATTCATCTAGAAATACAATATCATAACCTTGGTTACGCATTTCCCGTACTTCACGTAAATATTTACTCCTCATAGAAACTAAGTGCGGCTTCTCGCAGATGACATTTCTACCACTATCGTACTTTCTAAACGTAAAACCGATGCTTCTAACAGTTCTCCATAATGTTGTTTTCGACACAACAATGTCATTTTCTGCTCTCAGTCGAATTTTCAGTTTTCTTAAAGTCACAGTTTCTTTGGAATCGAACATTTTACAAATTGCTCTTCTAATCACTTCCTTGTCAAAACTATCTACTACTTTCTTTCTTCCTAGCGTCCTAGTCTTGATTGAACTGGACACTCCGTTAGCTTTAAGCACTTGTTTGAAAAAGCGTTTGCTTATACCCAATGCGTGAATAGTTCTCTTTTCTGGCTTTGAGATGCTTCGATACAGTTTTCCACGCTTAGCTTCTATGCAAAAATATTTATACACCTTTATTGCCACTGATTGCAATGTAAGGAACTTTACTTTTATACCCATTGACTAACAGATCACAAATTTAACGAAATTACCCAATAATTAGGATACGCCGTTGCACATAAATCACAACAAAACGACAGGAAATGGGATGCACCGGATATAAAATTATAACTATGACGCGTTTTATGTGTTTTTTAGTGCTTAAAACAGGGAAATTGGCGCGCATTACGTTCAAGATGACAAGTCCGTGGGTGCTCACTCATATGAAGCGGTAATTCCTCCAAATATATGGTTTGACCAAAATGCCTTAAATTTGTATACTTCAAATAAAGAATATTTAAAACTATACGTTTGTTGGTGAGGAAATGAATGTACTTCTTGGGACCAAAAAATCACAAGACCATATGCAAAATTTCAGCATTATCAATCAATTGTTGCAGAGATATGGAATTTTAAACACCTTCAAAATATTTTGAAACGACCAATAGTACGGGTGTTAGAGTTGTTTTACTAGGACAGATGTTTTCGTTCATTTTAATTAAGACAGATTTTTTCGTTCCAGGTGTTAGAGATGATTTACTAGTACAGGTGTTAGAGATGATGTACTAGTACAGGTGTTAGAGATGATGTACTAGGACAGATGTTTTCGATCATTTAACTAATACAAGTGTTAGAGATGTTTTACTAGGACAGATGTTTTCGATCATTTAATTAGTACAGGTGTTAGAGGTGATTTACTATAGGTCGTTTCAAAATATTTTGAAGGTGTTTAAAATTCCATATCTCTGCAACCAATTGATTGATATTGCTGAAATTTTGCATATGGTCTTGTGATTTTTTGGTCCCAAGAAGTACATTCATTTCCTCACCAACAAACGTATAGTTTTAAATATTCTTTATTTGAAGTATACAAATTTAAGGCATTTCGGTCAAACCATATATTTGGAGGAATTACCGCTTCATATGAGTGAGCACCCACGGACTTGTCATCTTGAACGTAATGCGCGCCAGTTTCCCTGTTTTAAGCACTAAAAAACACATAAAACGCGTCATAGTTATAATTTTATATCCGGTGCATCCCATTTCCTGTCGTTTTGTTGTGATTTATGTGCAACGGCGTATCCTAATTATTGGGTAATTTCGTTAAATTTGTGATCTGTTAGTCAATGGGTATAAAAGTAAAGTTCCTTACATTGCAATCAGTGGCAATAAAGGTGTATAAATATTTTTGCATAGAAGCTAAGCGTGGAAAACTGTATCGAAGCATCTCAAAGCCAGAAAAGAGAACTATTCACGCATTGGGTATAAGCAAACGCTTTTTCAAACAAGTGCTTAAAGCTAACGGAGTGCCCAGTTCAATCAAGACTAGGACGCTAGGAAGAAAGAAAGTAGTAGATAGTTTTGACAAGGAAGTGATTAGAAGAGCAATTTGTAAAATGTTCGATTCCAAAGAAACTGTGACTTTAAGAAAACTGAAAATTCGACTGAGAGCAGAAAATGACATTGTTGTGTCGAAAACAACATTATGGAGAACTGTTAGAAGCATCGGTTTTACGTTTAGAAAGTACGATAGTGGTAGAAATGTCATCTGCGAGAAGCCGCACTTAGTTTCTATGAGGAGTAAATATTTACGTGAAGTACGGGAAATGCGTAACCAAGGTTATGATATTGTATTTCTAGATGAATCTTGGATAAATTCTCACCACACAAGTGCAAAGGAATGGCAGTTATCAGATGGAAGTATTAAAAGATGTGTACCCACTGGAAAAGGACAGCGTATTATAATGGCACATGCAGGCAGCCGAAAAGAAGGGTTGGTGAAAAATGCAGAACTTATATTCACCTCTAATTATACTGACAACAGGGACTATCACACCGAGATGAATGGCCATATATTTAGAGAGTGGATTGAAAATACTCTTCTTCCAATTCTAGACAGACCATCCTGTCTGGTAATGGACAACGCGTCGTACCACAACGCTGTGGCAGAAGAAGACAAAATTCCTACATCTACCAGTACAAAAGATGTTATAAAGATTTGGCTAAGAAAGGAAGGAATTCCATTTAACGAGGGATTTTTGAAACCTGAATTACTGTCACTTGTTAAGAAATCGCAAAAGACCAAAGTATTCCAAATAGACAAAATCATTCAACAGCATGGTCATACGTGCTTGAGACTGCCCCCTTATCATCCACAATTAAACCCCATTGAACTCGTTTGGGCAAAAATTAAAGGGCAGGTGGCAGCTGAGAATACAAGTTTTAAACTATGCGATATAAAAGGACTGACATATGCTGCTCTATCACAGATTGACAAAGATTTTTGGTGCAAATGTGAAGATCATGTCTTAAAAGAAGAAAATGACTATTGGAAAAAAGATGGACTATCGTTCGTTCAGCCCAGATTAGTAATCGATATGTTAGACTCCTCTGATTCAGAATAAATGAAATAATAATGGACGTTTTTATATGTCCGCATGATCAATCTTTAGCTAAAGTTGATAACGTTTTGAAAATGTAAAGATTCATGATATGTGTACTGCAGGCATGCAAAGAAACTAAATCACTTTCATATGTCTTGTTTACGTAAAATAATGAAAGTCACATGGAAAGACATAAAACGAACAATGTAGCTCTTTACAGTGAAGAGGATCCCGTGCTTACATCGAACTCTTTAGTCACATGCGTACCCATAAACAATAACTTTGCTTGATATGTCATGCTCGTTATCGCTCGCAACGGATAATTAATTTTTTAAATGTATTCTTTGTTGTATATTGTTTAAATAGTTTTCATTAATGGAACTGTTTATACGCTGATTTGTTTTAGACCGTCTGTAAAGGCTATAACATTGACAATCTCATAGTATTTTAAAGAAAGTAAACAATAGAAAGTAAACAGTTGATAAACGCCTCCAACTTTCAAGTTGTGTAGAGACGCCTATGTCGAGAAGCTGATTTCCATTAATGTACGGTAAATTATTTTCTCCAGGAGCAAAAAGATCCGTAAATTCACTGAGATCAAAGGAAAGTGCTGCTTCATGATGAAGCATACTTCCTACATCATTAAATTTTGTTAAATCGGTGGGACCTTGGAAAAACAAGGCCAGATGCAAAAAATCAAGTTTGTAAGTGCAGGGAAAGAGGAGATATTTCATGTTAATCGTGAACATTTAGATTTGAAACGACCAATAGTACATGTGTTAGAGATGATTTACTAGTACTGGTGTTAGAGATGTTTTACTAGGACAGATGTTTTCGATCATTTAATTAGTACAGGTGTTAGAGATGATTTACTAGTACATGTGTTAGAGATGTTTTACTAGGACATGTTTTCGATCGTTTGACTAATACAGGTATTATAGATGATTTAACTAGTACAGGTGTTAGAGATGAGGTGATTATTATAGCTCTTAGATGTTAATTTGCCACCAATGGTGTTAGAAGTGAATTAATCAATCCAGCTGTTGAATGCTAATTAATCGTAACAATTATCGATACCAAATTTAGATTTGCCGTATCCTTCCTCTATCCCTGTAGTCAGGTAATCTGAATTGATCGCGGCTGTTTTGTGGACTATGCCTGTGATAGCTTGAACTCATTAGTCATTACTTTGATCACCTAGCTGCTCAAACACTTCATTACTATACGTTAATTTAACTTTCTTGCTTTGTTTATTTTCAGAATTTTACAAGTTTATGTTGAAGGAATGATAAGTGAAGGGATCAATCAACCAAGCATATCTCTTCATGTGAATGACTTCAGTCTCATTAACACAACAGCCAAACATCATCATCATCATCATCATCTCGATAACATTTAATCTGTGTAGCGTTTGGATCCCAAGTCTAGATTGACGTCATTATTTCTAGTCTTAGAGCATTGCAGCAACTGCCAGCTGGGACCTCATAAACTGACGATCGCTTCCTGTCTGGCGCTTCAGCTGGCAAACCTGGCCAACGAAAATGTGACAAACTTCAGTAATATATATATCTCTCACACACACACACACACTCTGTGTGTGTAATTGTTTTGTTTTTTCATGTATTAACTGTCGGAAAAACGAGAGAAAGTGATAGGGATGATGAAGTGACAGAGACGTATGCAACTTAAATCTATATTACTCCTGTAATGTTCGATTAAAAAAAAAACATTAATTCTGTCTGGACGTTCACTGTATCTAGATCTGCACTTTATTTCATCACGTCGATGGTATGTAGATCTGTACTTTACTAGGCCTGTGTTGTATTTTAACGTGTACTGAATCTTGACATGTATGTATCTAGATATGTACCATATCTTAAAGTGTACACTCTATTTAGATCTATATGTATCTAGATATTTACCATATCTTAAAGTGTACACTATTTAGATCTGTATGTATCCAGATATTTACCATATCTTAAAGTGTACACTCTATATAGATATGTATGTATCTAGATATGTACCATGTCTTAAAGTGTACACTCTATATAGATATGTATGTATCTAGATATGTACCATGTCTTAAAGTGTACACTCTATTTAGATCTGTATGTATCTAGATATTTACCATATCTTAAAGTGTACACTCTTTTAAGATCTCTATGTATCTAGATATTTACTATATCTTAAAGTGTACACCATTTAAATCTGTATGTATCTAGATATTTACCATATCTTAAAGTGTACACTCTAATTAGATCTGTATGTATCTAGATATGTACCTTATCTAAAAGTGTACACTATTTAGATCTGTATGTATCTTTACTTTTATTGCATTAGATCTTGACTGTATCTGTACTGTATGTGAACCTGTACTGTGGGCGTATGCTGTATAGTGTAATAAGACTTGTATTTCAATCTTGACCTATACTATATTAAACGACTATATTTAGATATATGTTTTATCTTGACTTAACCGTATCTAGACCTCTACTGTATGTAGACATGTTTGTATCTTCATTTACTGTATCTAGAGCATTTCGTCTCTCTCTGTCTGACTGCTGCAGAACCGAAGTGAAGAGAACTAAGTTATTTGAGGACGCCGCATGATACACAATGTTCACCATTTTGTTCAACAAACTCAGTTAAACTTGGTCAAGTTATTTTGCCTTTTGTCTGCATATTTGAAAGTGCTGAGACATGAATACAAAATTGTAAGTCCTGCATCGGGAAATTATCTGACAGGAGGTGTAAGATAGCAAGAGCCCCTGGGCATTGCATCACTAAATCGCAACGTCGCGTGACTTGATAGAGGTAAAGACGTTGCTAGAATATTTAAACATACACCAGTTCCAATAACCTCATAAAAATGTAACACTTACTGGATGCAGTCCAAAACAAGCTGAACAGACAGGAAACAACTGTCAGAGAATGTTCTGTGGAAACCCTTACAGTATTTGGATCTAATATCCCCTACATGACGATACAGCATGATCTTTATCAGTTTCTTCAGTGAAATCAGTTATCAGTTGTGAGTGTCCACATAGTCAGTTTGTGCAAGAAATTTAGCAAAGATTTCATGCAATAACCTGTACAATAATAATTCAAGGATTTGTGGACAGATTTCATATAATAATGTGTACAAGGATATTTCAAGGATTTGTGCAAAGTTCATTTGTTCCTGGACATTAGGCGTTTGACGAAAGTACAAGAGGTTGATCTCTTATGTTACATTATTGGACAATCCCTGTGATTGTTTCTCCCCCGCCCCACCCCGCCCCCCCCCCCCCCCCTTAGTCCCAAAGCTACGAATTTGATTATCTATTTAGATACTCCTGGAACGGACTTAAAAATAGCAAAAAATGTGGAACACCCGTAGTTTTTACAGTCATTGTTACCGGGTCTCGAGCAGTGCAATAACGTCACACATGGACGTGTCTAGTAAGTAGGTCTCTGGCATGCAAGAAAGGTCTTGGAAAATGCTCTCTTTCAGAATATCACGGACTCTTGACTAATATTAAGGAACAGCAAAAGCTGCATATGCAATGCTTTTATCAAACATGAAATAGTTTAAACTGAAGCATATATTGCAAATATCGATTTTTTTCATAACATCACATTTATAGAAGAACGTAAGTAAGATCTAAGCGTATTTTCTCATTAAATATAGAAGAATGTAGAAAATAACATTGATAGATCTGATCTGCACTTACTTCTATCTGAATATAGAAGAATGTGGAAAGCAACTATAACTGCTTCTCTGTGAATAAATACCGAAATAGATATTTTATGTATAACTTTTATGGGGAGAAAGGCGGGAGGCTGTGAAACAAACTTCTGTTTAATAGCAGAAATGGATGAAGCAGTATGATTTATTGAACTCAATTATATCAGTTATCCTTTCTTGTTTAAAATCAAACAGATCCAAATCATTAGAGCTCAGCCTGATTACTTTTTCCACGCTTGAACTCTGGACTGCGATCTTTTTCATCTGCTCTTTTTTGTCTGTTGGATCAGTGCCTCCAGTTAAATTTGTTTTCTTGTCAGAAATGTCTTTCTGCTGAAGGAACCGACTACAGCTTTTAAAATGATCAGGTATTCTTGATTTTGATCATTGATTTTTACTTCGACTTGTGCATTAATTACCAAATAGTAAGATTGCTCCAAGTGATATGTGTTATATTAGTGGTGATTTTATTAAAAACTAGCAAATGCATAAGATGCTTCCTCTCTCAGAGCAGATAAAAATAAGTTTAATCGTTTTGACAAGCTGAGGATTTGACCTGAAAAAGGTCTTAATGTTCTCCTTTGGCAGAGAGAAGCCGATTCATTTATTATCTGAATATCATTATCTGTCTACCTATACATGCAATCTGCTGTCAATCTCTATTCTATGGATATTAAAATATGACGGTTGCCCCTTTCAACGATCTTTCATAGTTGTGTTCATTTTTGTGTTCATTACTGTTCTGTTGTGTCAGTTTAAATGTGTCACATACTTTGTACATATATGGTAATCTATGAAAATTAAAAGCTACATATAAAACATTAAAACGATAAGTGACTCTTGGTTCATGACATACGTCAAGCCATTGTTTGTCTTTGTTGAAAGATTTAAACTCGCGAAGAAAAATGGTAGGATAAAATACACAAAGTTAAAAGGCCGATTCCATTAACACCACCGAATCAGACTAAAATTTCAGATTAAAGAGATCCTCTGAAAGCCTAAGAGTTAAGTTTGTGCAGAATGTCTATTGCATTAAACTCCTACAGAAAGAGCTGCTTTACTGCCATCTCAGATCATGTCTAATGAATGAACACTTACTGCTGAAAGAGCTGTTTTAATGCCATCTCAGATCATGTCTAATGAATGAGCGCTCACAAAAAGAGCTGCTTTACTGCCATCTCAGATCATGTCTAATGAATGAACACTTACTGTTGAAAGAGCTGCTTTACTGCCATCTCAGATCATGTCTACTGAATGCACGTTTACTGTTGAAAGAGCTGCTTTACTGCCATCTCAGATAATGTCTAATGAATGAACGTTTACTGTTGAAAGAGCTGCTTTACTTCCATCTCAATTCATGTCTAATGAATGAACGTTTACTGTTGAAAGAGCTGTTTTACTGCCATCTCAATTCATGTCTACAGAATGAACGTTTACTGTTGAAAGAGCTGCTTTACTGTCATCTCAGATCATGTCTAATGAATGAACGTTTACTGTTGAAAGAGCTGCTTTACTGCCATCTCAGATCATGTCTAATGAATGAACGTTTACTGTTGAAAGAGCTGCGTTACTGCCATCTCAGATTATGTTTAATGAATGAAAGTTTACTGTTGAAAGAGCTCCTTTGCTGCCATCTCAGATCATGTCTAATGAATGAACGTTTACTGTTGAAAGAGCTGCGTTACGGCCATCTCAGATCATGTCTAATGAATGAACACTTACTGCTGAAAGAGCTGCGTTACTGCCATCTCAGATCATGTCTAATGAATGAACGTTTACTGTTGAAAGAGCTGCGTTACTGCCATCTCAGATCATGTGTAGTGAATGAACGTTTACTGTTGAAAGAGCTGTTTTACTGTCATTTCAGATCATGTCTAACGAATGAAAGTTTACTGTTGAAAGAGCTGTTTTACTGCCATATCAGATCATGTCTAATGAATGAACGTTTACTGTTGAAAGAGCTGCGTTACTGCCATCTCAGATCATGTCTAATGAATGAACGTTTACTGTTGAAAGAGCTGTTTTACTGCCTTCTCAGATCATGTCTAATGAATGAACGTTTAATGTTGAAAGAGCTGCTTTACTGCCTTCTCAGAACATATCTAATGAATGAACACTTACTGCTGAAGGAGCTGCTTTACTGCCACCTCAGATCATGTCTAATGAATGAATGCTTACTGTTGAAAGAGCTGCTTTACTGTCATTTCAGATCATGTCGAATGAATGAACACTTACTGCTGAAAGAGCTGCGTTGCTGCCATTTCAGATCATGTCTAATGAATGAACGTTTACTGTTGAAAGAGCTGTTTTACTGTCATCTCAGATCATGTCTAATGAATGAACGCTCACAGAAAGAGCTGTTTTACTGTCATCTCAGATCATGTCTAATGAATGAACGCTCACAGGAAGAGCCGCATAAAATTGCGAGGCTGCAGTAAAGCTAAATCTGAGGGAGAATTGAAAAAAAATACATATTAAATGGAATGGTAAAAGCTTTACGTGATTGATAGACGACACAAATTTGAACGACGTTTCGGCTCAGCAGGCCTTCAGTAGGAACAAACAAACAACACACACACAGATATGTAAGTAAATAAAATTATTCCTATATAGCTAACTTGTAATGAAACATCCAAAACAAAATAATCGAAACTGGTTAAAGAAAAGAAAAATGTCTTCCCTGTGTCGTGGACCGTGGCCGGAATGAAAAAGAGAGATAGGCAGTTGTGCGCTGTAATTACCCTGCTGGTCAGAGGGTCAAACCGTGTAAAGAGTCCTAAAAATATGTGAGGGGAGTCTGAGAGATATTCTTGTCACGAGCCGCCTCCCCCGCTCAAATCACAAACACCTTGGTACTGTTCGTTGTGGACGTCGAGTTTGCAGAACTTGTGACTACGTGCTTTGCATCGATTCGGTCTTGTTCCCTAATAACGATTTGACATCAAGGAGACTTGTGTGTCACGGAATATCATCTACGCCATAATATGTAAGCATTGCCAGATGACGTATGTGGTCGAGACTGGACGATGCTTGAGTGACAGATTTTGTGAGCATCTTCGTGATGTTGAGCAAAAGACTGGCTGATATATTTTGTGTGTGTTGTTGTTTGTTGTTCCAGCTGAAGGCCTACTTGGCTGAAACGTCGATTTTTGTTTTGTCCATTACCACGTAAAGCTGTCACCATACCACTTTTTTTCCTCTTTTTTTAAATATTGCTATTATCATCAGCTTTACAGCAGTTTCGCATCTCTATGCATCTTGGTGCATCTTGATGCCTTTACTTCTTTTTGAGTAGGAGGAGCACTTTCTAGGCTAACCCGACTACAAAGACACTGACAATCTCTATAAGTATGCGGTCGTAACTGTATCACTGGTGAATGGTGATTGGTGAGGATTTATTCTGACCAGGTGGCCAAACCATTTAAATTGTTGTTGTTCTATATATTCTTGGCAGGGTTTTGTTCCTACTATTTTTCTTATGGTTTCATTTGGTATTCTATCTCTTCTTGTGTTGTTTGTTACTTTTCTCAAACAACGCATCTCACATGTATTGATCTTTCTTAAATGTGATTTAGAAAGGGTCCATGTTTGACTTTCATAGCACAAAGTTGGTATGAAGACGGTATTTATCATTTGTTGTTTAGCTGGCATAGAAATGTTTGGATGTCTTAGCAATGGTGAAAGCTGGTATGTGACAGCATTTGCTTTTTGCACTCTCATGTCAATTTCTCTGTCTAGTTTTCCATCTTCTGTGAACATTGTGCCTAAATACTTGAATTCTTCTACTTAATTTATTTCTTTATCTTTGATCTTAATGTTTAATCGGTGTCTTAATTTGTTTATTCTTATAGCCTCTGTTTTTGCTGTGTTAATTTTCATACTGTAGTTTGTGCAGCTTTTATCTAGAGATGTTAAATGTTGTTGTAGCAGGTGTTCATCCTCATATATTAGGCATTGGTCATCTGCTAAGAGTAGCTCATTGATGTTGGAGTTTTCTACCTCTATGTTATTATTTGATTTGTCCTTGTTGTTGGTTGTTTCCTGATTTATTTTGTCCATATATATGATGAAGAGGAGTGGTGAGAGAACACATCCTTGTCTTACTCCTGTTGTAACCTGAAACCATTCTGACAGACCTTCCGATGTTCTGACGGCACTTTGACTGTTTTTATATAATGCCATTATATTTTCTAGTAGTTGTCCTGCTACCCCGTAGGTTTCTAAAGTTTGCCAAAGTTTGTTCCTGTCCACACGATCAAACGCTTTTTCCTGATCTATAAACACTATATTTAGGTTTCTGTCATATTCTATTGTTTTTTCACATAGTTGTCTCAATGTAAATATAGCATCAGTACAGCTTTTGCCTTTTCTGAATCCGAATTGATTATTACTTAATTGAGGTTCTATTATGTACCTTACTCTCCTCTCTAATATTTTAGCAAACATTTTACCAACTTGACTCAATAGGGATATTCCTCTGTACATTTCACACTCCCTTTTACTTCCCTTATTCTTCCAAAATGGGACAATGATAGCTTTTTGCCAGTCGTCTGGGACTTTTCTTTCTTCCCAAGCCATATTGAATATGATAGTAAGCCAATCTATAGCTGTTTCCTTACAGGCAAGTAGCATTTCTGTTGTTATTCCATCTATACCAGCTGCTTTGTTCTTTTTATTCTGTTTCAAATCCCATTCTACTTCTGCTTTAAGTATATTCGGTTCCTGTTCATCATACTGCCTATGTTTAAACTCTGTATTTCCGTTTGTATTTCCCTGATTTAATAGTTCCTTAAAGTATTCTCTCCATATGATTATTATGTTTTTCCTGCTGCTGATTGGCCTACCATTCTTGTCGTTTATTATTGTGGTTGGGTTATAATCATTATTTCTTACTCTCATTGCTTTTACACTTTTGAAAAATTCTCTTGGTTCTTCTCTACATGTTTTTGCTAATTCTTCACCAAATGATTTCCATGAGTCTGCTTTTGTTTGTTCTAGGATCTTTTTGCTATCATTTCTGGCTTGTCTATAATGATTGTAGTCTTCTGTTGTTTTTGTCTTCTGCCACGTTTTATACTTTTCTTTCTTGAGTTTCACTGCTGATTTTACTACTTCATTCCACCATCTTGTTAGTTTATTTCTGCTCTTTCCTATATGTTTCAGACCGCATATCTCTTCTGTTGACTATATTAGACCTTCTTTAAACTATTTCCATGCTTCTTCTATGTTTGTAGGTTGTATTCGGGTTAGGTATTTGTTGGTTACGGATTCTTCTATTTCTTTTTGTATGTTTACATTCTTTATTGCTTTTAGATCGATTCTTTGTGCTTGAGGTCTTGTCATCTGTAGTTTCCTAACCCATTTTTTCTGCCATAGTAAAACAGGCTTATGGTCTGTATCTAATATTGCATTTGGTATAGATCTTGAGTCTGTTATGTCCCTCCTTTGATGTCTTCTAGTCAAAATAAAATCGATTTGGGAGGCCTTGTCCGTGTCATTCCATTTATACCAAGTAAGTATTTGGTTACGATTGTGCTGATTAAATGTGTTTGTTATATAAAGATCATGTTCTGCACAAAAATTTAGTAGGTGTTCACCATTACTGTTACACTCTGTTCTAATGTCACTAAATGGTCCTAGGTATAATTCCCATGGTGTTCTCCTTTGTCCTACTCTACCGTTTAAATCTCCTAGTACAAACAATTTCTCTGCGTCTTTGACTTTATTTATTGTGGCTGAAAGTTCATCAAAATATTCTTGTTTGCTGTCCTCACTGTATGTGTCGTTGCATGGAGCATATGTTTGAATGTAAGTGGTATTTCCTCCTTTTTCTGATAATTTGATACTTATAATTCTGTCCCAGATCTCATCTATTTCTAGTATATTTTTGGCAGTATTACTTTCGATAATGAATATATATATACACATGTATATTTGTATATGTATATACATGCGCATTTATGTGTGTGTGTGTGTGTATACATATACGTGTGGCCTATTAGATACTTATAGACATTGTCAGTGTCTTTGTAGTCGACGTAGCCTAGACAGTGCTACCCCCACTCACATATTTTTAGAACCCTTTACATGGTTTGACCCTCTGACCAGCAGGGTAATTACTGCGCACAACCGCGAATCTCTCTATTTCATTCCGGCCACGGTCCACGACACAGGGAAGAAATTCTTCTTTTCTTTAACCAGTTTCGATTATATTGTTTTGGATGTTTCATTACAGGTTAGCTATGTAGGAATAGTTTTATTTACTTACATATCTGTGTGTGTTTTGTGTGTTCTTTGTTCCTGCTGAAGGCCTATTCAGCCGAAACGTTCAAATTTGTGTCGTATATCAATCACGTAAAGCTTTTACCATACCATTTTTTTTTCAATTCTCCCCCAACCTGATAATCATTAGTTAAACTCACGATAAATGAGGGATTGTCAAGATACGTGGTACAGACCTAGAAAAATTGCCTGAGTGGATCACGTTAGGTGGTGAGGGGCCAAAATAAGAGCAATGGAGCGAAAAAGAGAGGTGGAAAAGGAGGGAAGATGATGATGATGATGATGATGATGATGATGCGTTCGTCCGATGATTTGAGGTATTCTAACGGATACGAACCGTAGACTTCCTCCTCGTCATCCGCCCTTAAAAGGACGTTAAGTGGACGTAGTTACGTTGTGTTGAAGTTTGCAGTGTAACACTGTGATATCTGCGCCTTTCGGCCCAACACATCCGATTTCAGCCGACGCTTTTTTTGTGTACCGGGTTCGTCTTCCCACTTCGATCCCTGCTCGCTTGGCCAGACTAGACAGGTTAGTCTGTTTCTAGAGGCACCACGAAGAGGTGTAGCAGGGTCTGGATGGTTCTGGTTCACCGATCCTGGCGCAAGCCATCAGTTATGAGTCACTGACGACTTCCAGCTCTGGTGCTGGGTGGGGGCCGGAGGGAAGATGAAAGTGAAAGAAGGAAAGAAGGGGGAAATGGGGAAAGAGAGAGGGGTTTCCCGTGAGACAAGGATACATTGATGCCCCGTAGGGTGAGGCGACACAAATAGGCGATCATACGATTCTCTAAAGTGAATCTGCTGCGGCTGTCAGAAGAACATGACACCAGGCCAGTAACTTTGACATCCGCTTAACCCTGATGGCCCTGAGAGTTGAATTGGGATGCTATTGAGGTGTCTGCATCACTAGTGATGTCAAACAGATGTCCGATATCTGTCTAAGAGATGGTGTCCTGATTCGCCTATGTAGAACAACTTACGTCGCTTACATAAGAAGTCATAGATAATGTTCCGGAATGTACAAGTAAATCCTCCTCTAATCTCAAAAGGACCATTAGGGAAGAGAACCGTATCTGTCAAATAATTCTTAAATGTTTCCTTCATAAGAGAAAAGAGCCAGTGGTGGGGAGTGTTAGACACTCCAAGGTATGGTGACAGCTTTACAAAGAAGGAACACAACACAATACTGACGTTTCGGCCTGTGGCCTTCTTCAGAAAACAGGGACAACGACAACAAACGATGAAGCACAATTATCTATAACTACATGGTAGATGATTAGGTGAATGGAGAGGTGGACAGAAAAGAAGAGAAGAAAGTAGGATGTTGAAATAAGAAATGAGGCTACATGAGTGGAGGTAGGATGAGTGTCAAGATGTGTAGAATAGAAGGATAGGAAAAATGAGGAAGAGATAGAAATGATAATAGTACAAAGTGTGTAATATATCGTAAAACGTATAAGAGAAATCAAACACTTAGCTGGGATAACTTGACGAGGCCAAGAACAGGATCGTTGGAGAAACGATAGAAAGGGGAGGAGGGGGGTAGATTAAGGGGTATGGGGGGAGAAGAAATGGCGGGTAGCCAGACTAATGTAACAACACTGGTGGAAATAATAAAGAAAGAAACCACAACAGCGGCTCAGGTAAGGCATGTCAGCGACCAGACAAAGGGCGGAAGGAGTATAAGATAATAGGTCCCGTAAAATTAATGTTTCCCAATAGAAACTGGGGTTAAACAAGGATGTATTTTATCGCCCTTGTTATTTGGAATTGTTATGGACTTCATAATGAAGAAATGCTGCACTGGTAATAAAGGCATCGAATGGATACAAGGAGACCATTTGGAGGACCTCGACTTTGCTGATGACATAGTTCTCATCAGCAGTCAGATAAAAACGATGCAGGAAAACACAAATGAACTATCATCAATAGCCAGCAAAATTGGGCTTGAGGTCAATCATGAAAAGACTAAAGTCATGAAAAGTTTAATTCCAACAAGTGACAAAATATACATGGAAAACAAACCAGTAGAAGAGATCGATCACTTTATCTATCTTGGAAGTCACATTGATCGAGAAGGGGATACGAGCAAAGAAATTAGAATCAGACTGGCTAAAGCAGCAATGTCTTTCAGAAGCCTTGAAAAGTTGTGGAAATCAAAACTCATTAGCACAAACACAAAACTTAGGCTATTCAAATCAAATGTACTATCAACCCTTACGTATGCGTGTGAAAGCTGGAAAACAACAAGAGATATAGAAACAAAGTTGAACGCATTCGAAAATAAATGTCTAAGGAAAATACTTGGTATAGAATGGAACGAATTCAAAACAAACGAGGAAATTAGAGAAATCGCCAATCAACCACTAATATCTTCAGTAATAAAGAAAAGACGATGGTCATACGTTGGACATGTGATGAGAAGAGATAATAATCGAATAGCAAAGCAAGCCCTCATATGGGAAACAACAGGTAAAAGAAAAAGAGGAAGACCCAGGGAGACACTGAGAAGAACATTGATGAGAGAGGCAAGAGCAGCAGGAGTCGGCTCCCTCAATGAGATAGAACTGCTTGCACAGAACAGAGACAGATGGCGAGATTTGATAAAATATCTTTAAAAGAAAACTGCTAGAACAAAAATTCATATAGGAGAAGGTGTATCTTGGTCTACGCCCTATGGGCCGGTTACGGCTCGAAAGGTCAATAGATAGATAGATAGAGATAAAATTAATGGGGCCTAACAGAGAGGAAAAATCAAAACAAAGGAATCGGAGAAGCAAAATACGAGGGACCGACATCCTCCTCCGTCTAGCGGAACTTGTTTTGACAACTCTTTCGAATTCGATGGCAACAACTTCATCCAAATCAGTGGGTGGTGATGGGCACCAAAATGGGCCCTAGCAACACTTGTCTGTTCATGGGTTACCTGGAGCACCAGATAATCTCCACCTACCAAGGTCCTCTTTCCCTTATATACCATAGGTACATTGACGACCGCATCCATCTGACATTTCCGATGAGGAATTCTCCCTATTCATCGAGCATGGGTGACATATTCACTCCTCGATCCATATCACTTCCAACATTTGCACTTCCTCTGTCTCCTTCCTAGATATTTTTCCTTAGATGTCTCTGGTCTACTTACCTCGGTCTTCTATAAACCTACTGACTCCCATAGTTTCCTCCGCTATGACTCTTCCCATTCGACATCTTGCAAGAACTCTTTTCCCTATTCACAATTACTGAGGCTGTGTCGTCTTTGCCAGGATGATGGAGATTTCCTAAATTAAGACCACCTGATGCTAGACTTTCTTCGCCGACGCCTCTATCCCGAATCAGCTCTTCAACGTATTCTCCACACCTCACGCCAGGCTGGCCTCACATAACTACTTGCAGCAAAAAGGGAGGGTGGGGCAGACTACAGAATGTGCGACATCCCAAATAGTAGCAACCGAACAACTGAGATTAGTCTCCACCAGCAGCGGGACTTGTCCACGTTGTCTTAGATTATTCCCGGACACATTCTAAACTAACAACTAGATGAAATAACTAGTCTTCATCACTTGTTATGTACGAATTCACTAACAACATATACGAATTCATAAGTAATACATGATCTGTGTAAAAAAATAATGAAAGCAACATCATTATTCTTTTGCTGTATTCTTTCATGTAAAAATGTTTATATTTAATTGTGATGTCTCCTGTCAGAGATGTCTAATGCGTAATTATGTTCTCTTGCTTTACCATTTCTGAAGCTACTTTTTAACCAGAAATGAACGATTCGCTCGTCATCAACAACGTTTAGACGTCGCTATTAAGCCATGGGTGTCATACTCGCGAGTTTCCCTGAATGTGTTTCCAAAACACCAATCTTTCAAGAGTTTCCTCTGCTCATTGGTTGTTAAAGTTTCTTCCCGATATGACAGTAAAACAGCTCTTTCAACAGTAAACGTGCATTCATTAGACATGATCTGAGATGACAGTAAAACAGGTCTTTCAACAGTAAACGTGCATTCATTAGACATGTTCTGAGATGGCAGTAAAGCAGCTCTTTCAACAGTAAATGTTCATTCATTAGACATGATCTGAGATGACAGTAAAACAGGTCTTTCAACAGTAAACGTTCATTTCATTAGATATGATATGAGATGACAGTAAAACAGGTCTTTTAACAGTAAATGTTCATTCATTAGACATGATCTGAGATGACAGTAAAACAGGTCTTTTAACAGTAAATGTTCATTCATTAGACATGATCTGAGATGACAGTAAAACAGGTCTTTTAACAGTAAATGTTCATTCATTAGACATGATCTGAGATGACAGAAAAGCAGCTCTTTCAACAGTAAATGTTCATTCATTAGACATGATCTGAGATGACAGAAAAGCAGCTCTTTCAATAGTAAACGTTTCTTCACTAGACATGATCTGAGATGACAGTAATGCACTTGTTTCTGTGATGAGCAAGAGGTGGTGTGTAACGTACAACCCTGTACGGTTTGGTGACAGCTTTACAAAAAATGTAACACAACAAATACGAATGTTTGGGTCTACATGAAGCCCTTTTCAGAAAACGAGAACAACACAAAGGACAACGACATAAAAATAAGCTCTATTACATTTAGAATGAGCGTGATAAGTAAATCAAGGAGAGATACAAAGAGGGATAAGAAATGAAATTACATACTAAAATGGAGAAGCGCATCATATTTAGAGAATAAAAAATTATATTTTCAAATTAGTAAGCTAAAAAATATTTGTAAATTAATATGAGACTTAGCTTAGACTCGATCCAGGAGCTCACTCTGTGGAGATAGGGGGCCTAGGTAGCCTAGTTGGGAAAACCACCCGACTGGACTACCGACGTTCGGACAACCAGTGTTCGATTCCCGCTGGTAGTGAGTTGTATGAGTGGTTGTAAACAAAAATAACCCCACGGTCGACCCAGCCGTTGGCCGAAATGGGTACCAGGGTATTACCCTGGGAAGGTGAGGAATGTTGCCTCACATCGCATCGTGAGTTTCGATGCTTGAAGCGACACTATTCAGAAATCTCCGAACATTTCTCGATAGTCGGCCGAGCACATATGGGTGGAAACTCGCGTGCTAAGACGCCGGTTCAAGTCTCGTACTTTACCTTTACTTTACTGTGTGGAGATGACTGGAAGTTGAATGTGGATGTGAGGAGACATGAAAGGGCAAGGGGGAAAACAGTAACGTTATTAAACGAGATGTATGATAGGATTAATAAGTGACAATAAGAGTTGTGAATGGCGGTCAGGAATTAGACGGGTATCAGCTCAGATAGAGCAATGTACACTAGGACCTGAAAACATGAGCAAAAAAAGTCAGACGTGCCATTGGGCAGCAAGGAGAGAAGTACGGGGTAATGTTGGATCATAGAAGACTGGTGTAACCACGGGATTACAAGGTGGGATGTGATGGTTCATCATGTACCATACCCGTTGGAGTAGGCGATCATGCCCTTCCACAATTTTCTATCCACAGTGCATTGTATCAGTTCTGTTGTTGACTGCTTTCCATGCCATGACACCAAGCTATCCAGTATTTTCTCTCTTTGTCGTCCGCGATCTTTCTTTCCTTTTATTTTGCCAGTTGTAACTAAGTATTCCAACTTTCCTCTTCTCATGATGTGCCCGAAAAATGTTGATTGTTTCTTTCTGATGTTTTTTAGGAGCTGCCTTTTAAGTGGTAGTGTGTCTAAAAGAAATAATATAATAGCTATGCGGAAATATAAAAAAAAATGTAGTAAATACAGTGGAATAGAAGAATAAGACAGAATACGTATTATAAATATAAGTTGGTGAAAGGGATCATGACTCCTGTATATAGGTGTCAAAGTACATACAATTATGTTGTGTAGACAAGACTCGCTGGGGAAATTCCACTCCACAACAGACATTAGACTAGTTCATGACACTACAGATGTAAGCTTAGTTCACTTCATTACAGCCATTACATTAGTTCACGCCACTACAGAATTATATTTACTAATGACACTACAGAATTAAATTTAATCATGACACTACAGAATTAGATTTAATCATGACATTACAGAATTAGATTCAATCCTGACACTTCAGAATTAGATTTAATCATGACACTACAGAATTAGATTTAAGCATGACACTACAGAATTAGATTTAATCACGTCACTACAGAATTAGATTTAATCATGACACTACAGAATTAGATTAGATCCTGACACTGCAGATATTAAATTAAATCACGACACTAAAAGCATTAGATTCGTTCGTAAACCTACGGACATACTATTTACATAAGATCAAAGTAAGTAGACAATGGACATATCACGGTCACAATGTTGCAGACAGTCGAAATGCATATTAACAGTACCTCTTAAGCACGACTACGACAAAGAAAATTATAGAATGGAACATGACTTATGTAAGTACAACCATATATCTACACACATGCAAACCTATCCACATATACAACTATACACATACTCAAGAACACACCTATGCACATACACACTTATACTTACACACCTACATGCATGTACACCTACACACATACAAAACTGCTTACTGGGGGACTCGGTATCCTAGTTGGGAGAACCACCCGACTGGGCTACCGACGTTCGGACAACCCGTGTCCGATTCCCGCCGGAAGCAGGGTGAGTTGTACTCATGATTGAGAAAAAAAATACCCCCGTGATCGACCCAGCCGCTGGCAGAAGGGGGTACCAGGTTAGAAGTACTCTGGGAAGGTGAGGAATGCAGCCTCGCATCATGAGTTTCGATGCTTGAAGCGATACTATCTATCCAGAAGTCTCCGAACACTCAGAAGTCTCCGAACACTTCTGGATAGTCGGTCGAGCACATACGCGTGAAAACTCACGTGCTAAGACGCCGATTCAAGTCTCGTACTTGACCTTTATCTTTACAACCGCATACATGCACACCTACAAATATACACACCTACGCACATCCACACCCACACATATACATATACACACCTATACACATGCACGCTTACACATATAACACTGCACATGTACATTCCGAAATGCATGCAGACACACATATACACATACACGCATGCATATTCACACAGGAACACAATAACATATACACACCTACACGCACACATACCTACACATACACACCTACACAAACACGCACTTACACACACATACCCACTTAAAAATATGCACACCTACACATCTACATATATACACACCTACAAATACAAACTTACTCAAACACACATATACACCTATACATATGCACATTTACACATACACGCCTTCACACATACGCACCTACACACATATACGCACCTAAACACTTACAGACCTACACACATACAGACCTACACACATACATACATATATTCAGACCTGCCCACATATAAAACAACAAATATACACACCTACACACATGTTCATACATAAACACCTATATACATAGACAGCTTCACACATACATACTTACAGACAAATACATACACACATACACACTTAAATATACACACCTGCACACATTTAGAAATACACACCTACAAACATACATACTTACATATACACACCTTCGCACAAACAATCATTCAAACAAATGAACATGTACTCCTACACACGTAAACACCTAAACACACACACACACACACACACACGCACCTATACATATACACAGCTACAACCATACATACCCACACACATAAAGATATACACTCATTCAAATCTACACACATACACATCTACACACATATACACTTCTACATACATAAATACCTACACACACACACCTTCACACATGCATAATTACATATACACACATAGGAACACACACGTACAAATTTACACATTTACACATACACACCTACACATCAAACTTGCACTTAGACACCTACACACATACACATCACACTTACACATACACACCAACACACATACACCTACACATACACACCTTGACACATACACACCTACACAAATAACACCCACACCTAAATACATACATACATACAAATATGCAGACCTACACACATACACCTACAAACAAACACACATGCACAAATACACATTTACAAACAAACAACTACACATATCCACACCTACATATACACAGCTACACACATGTACACCTATACATGCACACGCACACACACACTTGTACATATATACATACACACCTGCACATACACATTTACACATACACTTACACACATGCACACCTACACACAAACACACCTACACAAATACGCACTTTTAAATACACACATACACCTACACACATGCACACCTACACACAAACACACCTACACAAATACGCACTTACAAATACACACATTTACATGTGCACATATGCACACTTACTCATACAGACCTCCACACATGAAACTACATACATACACATCGACATATCTACACATACACGCCTACACACCTGCACACATTCACACACATACAAATATACATACTTACACAAATACATACTTAAACGCATTCTTACTCACATACAGACCTGCACACATGCACATCTACACACATGCACACTTACACATATGCAGACCTGCAAACATACACACCCACACACATACAGACATACAAACGTACACACTTTCAAACATACACACATGCAAACTTTCATACATATACTTTTATACATACACACCTACACACAGACAGCTTCATACATACACACATACCTACACAAATAAACAAGCTAAACAGAAAGACACCTACAAACCTGCACACCTACACATATATTAACACACATACACATTTGCACATACACACCTACTCAATGCACACCTACACACAAGTATACCTACACATAAACACCTATAGATACACACATGTGCACCTACACACTAATACACTAATACACTTCTACACACATACAAACACACATACATACACACTTATATACATACACACCTATACACATGAATACATTCATACCTTCACACTTTCACACACACACACCTCTGTGCATACATTCCTACTCAAAAACATTACACACATACACACCTGAATCATACATACCTTCACACAAACAGCTACATACATACATACATACATACACCTATACACATGTAAGCCTATCACTAACACACATGCACACCTTCACAAATACAAAACTACAGATACACACCTGAATACATGCACATATACACATACATATCTAAAGATACGCACGTACACATGCATACATGCACACCTATACACACTTACACATACACACCTACAAACATGTACACCTACACACCTAAACATATATGCACATTCCTACTTGCGAACCTAAACACACTCACACACTCAGAAATATACACACCTACACCCAAGCACACCTACATACCTACACGCATCCACTCGTACATACATACACATCTACACACATCCACTCGTACATACATACACCCCCACAAACACCTATAAAGTAAAGGTCTAAAGGCACCTGAGTGGTGTAAGTGGTATCGCTACTTTTCCAGGAGACAAATCTACGTCTCACAGAGAATGGGTGAACCCAGAAGCTGTGTCGATGAACACACAAAAGTTTGCTACCACTGGAACTTGAACCTGTTGTCACGCCATATGCCCCCCTCCCCCTTTTACATCTCCCATTTTCCAACCTCTCCACCTCAATAGCGCGCCCCCCCCCCACCCCAGTTCTGTCAGTTCGTACCGAGAAACAAGTAGTTTTTTTTTCTCTCTCTCGTCTTTCCTCTTCTTTTCTCTCACGCGTCAATGTATATACACAAATGTACACACACACACACACACACATATATATATATATATATATATATATATATATCAATATACACACATTTACACAAATATGCATAAATGTACACAAATATACACAAATGTACATTTAAAAAATATACACTTATATGAATAGCGCTCTCTTTCTTTCTGATCTCTCTTTGCATAGACACTTAATATAATTACATATCGTATTCGCCATTTTTTATTCTCATTCTTTCACTCTTACATTTTCATTATTATCTGCGACTGTTCTCTTAAACGTGTTTTTCTTCAAATTCATTAATACATATGTTTTTCTCTTATTTGTCAAGATTTCACTCAAATTTTACAACTAACTCCCTCTCTCACTCTTCTTTCTTCTTCTGTTGCGATCTTTCTAACCATTATATTTTTCTCATACTTCGCTCACGCTCTATCTCTATCTCTCTCTCTCTTTCTTTCTTGTTTCTCTACTATTCCTTCTTACGTGTCTATTTTCTCTAAAAAAAATATTTCCAACTAAGGAAACCTCTTTCTTTTCTTTTTATACGTAATCACCAAAATACATTATCACACACTTTATCTCTCCCCTTTTTCTCATTTTCTGATTGCCTCTGCCTTCTCACTCTATTCCTATCTCTCTCCGTCCTCGTATCATACACACATACACACACTCTCATTCTATCTCTCTGCACTATTCTCATTATCTCTCTACCCTACCATCACTACTGTTGCTTTCAACAATATCATTACCTCATTCCTTCTCATTGCCACAGGACCGTAAAAAAAAAGGCAAAACGGGCTCTCTGAAATGCAATCTTCTTTCTAACGGTGTGCTGCCAATGACAGACCTGGACCCTAGATGCAAGAACAACATGAAAAATAACCACTACTGAGATGAAATGTGTTAGACGTAGGACTGGAAACAGCCTGTGAGATAAGATCAGAAATGAGAACTGAGAAGAAAGCTCAGAAAAATTCCCGCCATAGAATACATACAGAAACTACAGATAAAATGGTTCGGCCACGTAAAAAGACAGAAAGATCAAAGTACAACACAACGAGCCTTCAATATACGTTGCGAAAGCACCAGACCCAAGGGCCGACCACGAAAAAGATGGATTGATGGGATATTAGAAACACTAGGAAGCGTAAAGCAGGAGACGCCAACAGAAAAGCAAAAGACCGCAAATTATATCTCCCATCGATGCTGAAAGTCAAATGAGGAAGGAAAGAAGATGAAGAACATTATCAGGCACACACAAAAATAACTTCCATTAATACACACACAAATTCATGCAATTATGGTATATTGTATTGTATATAACACCTCTGAAGTATCTTCAAAAGGAAAACTCTTCCGATCGCAACTTCTTCTTCCTCTTCTATCCTTCCTCTGTTGCCGTTGGCGTCGAGGGGAGAAACAATCTGCGATTCTTTGCTCTTCTGTTGGCATCTTCTGATGTTATTCCTCCTAGTGACTCTAGTATTCCATTTATCCATCTCTTCCTCGGTCTTCCTCTTAATCTGACGTTTTCGTAGCGTTTGTTTATGGCTCTTTGATTCATTGTTAGTTCTTTCTGTCTTGTTATGTGGCCGAACCAATTTATCTGTTGTTTCTTTATGTATTCGATGGCTGGTTCAATTTCGAGTTTCTTCCTCAGTTCAGTGTTTCTTACTCTGTCCCTTAAGCTGTTTCCTGTCATTCTTCTGACACATTTCATTTCTGTGGTCGTTATCTTTCTTATTGTTCTAGAGTCCAGCGTCCAATTCTGGCACTGATAGCACAGAGTTGGTAGAAAAATTGATTTGTATATTGCCCTTTTTGCTTCCGTAGATATTGCTTTGTTTTTCAATAGTGTTGATACTTGGCCTATAACTTGGCATGCTTTGTTACACCTTATATCTATCTCTGTTTCTTGGTTATTGTCTTGTGTTAGCGTGCTACCCAGATATTTAAAATTGTCAACTTGCTTCAAAGATGTATTATCTATTATGATGTTTAGTTTTTCTTCCTTTCTCGCTATTGCCATTACTTCGGTTTTGCTTATGTTGATCTTCATGTTGTATTGTTTACAAGTGTTGTTTAGCCTGTTGATATGTTCTTGTAGGTCCGATCGCAACGATGAAACAAATACCTTTGGCTGCAATAATTAGGAAGGTTTATGACAGGGGAAAGGCAATCGTGTGTCGGAAAACGCCAAATTTTAAGAATCAGAAGAAAAAAAAAGCAACACTAATTTGTGTAAGTCTATCGCAATCAAGGGTTTGTTGTCAGTGATTTTTGTGCATGTGCATGACAAATTTATAGATTGTGTGTCTGTGGTGGTGAAAAGCTAGGATTTTACTCGCTTAATTATCTTTTTTTTTCTACCAGTCCACATGTGCTTTCTTCTTACATCTCTCTCTCTCTCTCTCTCTCTCTCTCTCTCTCTCTCTCTCTCTCTGCGATCAGGACTCAATCAGAGTAGGACTCCAGACTCTCACACGAAGACAGCTGTCTGTTTAAGCCTGTTAGATCCACTCCGCTTGAATACCTGTTAAAACGTTGCACTGTGTTCTGTGCCATTGCCCAGTTCATCCGATTACAGCCAGAATTTTGTTCAGGTTTGCTTTCCTTAGCCTTGTCCCCAATCTTCCTGCAAGGCAGCAGATGATCTTTTCTGTAGGGGGATTCTGCCCTTAGACGGTACGCCCTCCCAGGTTTACGAGCACCATCTGCCCGAGTCACTACAGGTGACTAACATGTTCCCGCCGCCTATCCCCATATACCGGTAAATCATGTCCTCTTGAAAATGATGATCGTCGTAGCACTTGATGGTGTTAGGCCATCGTTGATGACTCCAATTCCGAACATAGAGACACACAGTCAGTCGTCAATTTTCCCCGTCGCACATCAAACAGCAGACCGTAAGATTTGCGCACGGCCGGTTTAGGGAACCATTACGATGACGTAGCACCCAACAATGTCGCCGGACACTAATAATCTCGATCCCTTTAGATTTCTGTCTGATTACTCAATTGTAAGCAGCCCACGACGAACAAAACACGAAGCAACTTCCCCAAAGAGACAAAACTGCGGCTGACGAAGTAGTTTACATTAATTTGTAACATGGAAATAACTTGCGTCAAAGAATGCCAACAACGGTCATGAACAGCATCAATGTGACGTAAAGCGCAGATCAAGTCTAGACGGTGGAAGGTCTCGTTCACAACACTTGATTTGTCAAAAACAGACTGTTGTCGGCCTACGACCTCGCTTTTGCGACACAGATGAATTGAGTATATCATCATTTTGACTTTAACGCAGAAAAGTGCGAAGGAAAATCCGAAATTAATCAGACCCTAGGTACACTTTCTGCAGCTATCGAAAGGACGCGGACTAGATCCGCCATCTTGGAGACGGAAGTTCTTACATCTAATAAATATCTATTATCACGAATAGCCAATTTATTACTAATTATGGAAGTACATTATATGTTCTTGACAAATTATGCTTAGGAATTGTCAATTATTCAATGACTAACATCTAATGACTATTTGACTTTTCCTTCTTTTTGGTTTTGATATAAAAATATCATTTATTTCTTGCTCCGATTACTTTTAATTGGTTCTAACTGAGATTCTGTTATTTTAGCTTCCACAATCGACATTTTTCGTAGCAAAAGTTTTTTTTATCTGACTTAGTCGCATCATCAAACTACGATCGAAAAGATATAAAATACAAGTATACACAATGAAACATAGCGCTAACGTGACATTAACGACTATTCTCTTTAGTTTGTTGGCAACTTCAGGAGAAAGATAAAAATTGTCACTGCTAAAGTTAATTACAAAATTAACTGAATTAAAATATATTTCAAGAAAAACTGTCCGCAATTGTGCATAGAAAAAAATACCAAGCATAGCATATCATTGGGGAGAGGGTGATTCATGATTTTGTGTTCTGTAAATCGAGAACAAATTGCTCTGTTTCCCTTCTCTCACATTCTGTCTCTGTTTACTGTGTATCTGCCTTCTGCTCATTCTTTCTCTGTTTTCATGTCACTTTCGTTCGGTTTCTGTCTTTTAATAATTATCTGCGTGTCTGTCTGTCCTCTACTCACACTAACCACCCTCTCTATTTTTGTATATGTCATCATTTTTCTTGGTTTGTCTAACATATCCCGTCTCCCTCTGCATTTTCAATATTCTCTCTCTCTCTCTCTCTCTCTCTCTCTCTCTCTCTGCCTTCTAGTCGTCTTTTCACCACCTCTATCTACTTTCGCTGTCTTCTGTCTGTTCTGTCCCCAATTTTTGCTCCCTCCAAATTGTTTTTATGTCTCAATTACTTTATGTACCTCTTCTTACTCTGTGTCCTCTCTTTGTTATCTCTTCTTATTTGACTGCCCTCCGGTCTCGCTCAGTTCTATTTTCATTCTTCTTTTATTTATCTGCTTGATCTTTCTTTCCCAACTGACTAACTTTATGAAAGTTCCTTTCTCAAGGTGACTTAGTTCCTAGGCCATCATTTCTCTCTAGTAAAATCGGCGATTGCAAGATCGGAAGCCAGACGGGTTGCGTATCTTGTCTGCGGCAGTTCAAGTATGCACACAAGATAACGCCTCAAGGCAGGCAAACCACCAACAGTTCGGCAGATACCTGAGAGTGAGTCTATTTTTTACTCGTCGCCGAACTTCTCACCTGAGGGCGAATATGTTATTTTTTTCCCCTGTTGCGTACACGCGTGCTGCTGGCAGAGATGAATGACGCCGCCAGCAGTTCATGAGACCTCTTGACGTCACACAATCAATAGTCATGATTGCGTTAGAAGCGCGCGTTTCTGGATTTACTCGTCACAGTATTCTTCGTGTCCTCATAATAAACGGCTATTGCCAGGTCATAGAGAGACAGCACTGGACACAGACAAGAAAATTCATATTCAGGGAAAAAGAAACATTCAAGAAAAGTCGGCATATTTTTTTAAATGAGTGTTTATAAATATACAAATTGCAAAAAATGAGAGTGTACTTTACCAGACATTTAACGTGTGAAAGAACATAATTTAAACAAAATAATAGAAATTCAGTAAATCTGTGTAAAGGCAAGAGCAGTTAAGATACACAAGAACATTCATCAATTTATAAAGATGAACATTTTTCATGTTATTCATGTATTTTTCATGTTGTTCTTGCTTCTAGGGTACAGGTCTGTCATTGGTAGTACACCGTTAGTAAGAAGATTGTATTTCAGACTGCCCGTTTTGCCTCTAGAGTTATTTCATTGCCTAATGTTGAAAATGAGTACTTTTTAAAATTGAGTTATTTTCAAAACTAAACAATTTATGACGAAATATAGATACTTTATTGACACTCTTTAGTAAGTCAGTCTGGGTTGCGATATTACTGGCCAAGACTAGACTGACCAGAATTCCGTGATCCAATTTTATATCTAGTCGTGAATTACATAACTGGCGTGGGTGGAGATACCAATTTATCTGAATTGTTTTATTTGTCGTTACATGCATTTATCCGTTTGAGTAGTACATTTTAAAATCCGATTTCGTAAGAACTGTTTTTTAGAAGTATTGTACTCTAAGGTTTTAAAACAATCAAATAGGCATCGACTACAATCCCCTTCAAACATTTAACCGGAGGCAGTGGTGGTTGATTGTTGCAGGATAGTTCCTGTTTATGGAGAAAAAAAAAACTAATGGAGAAATTCCTAGAGGTGGCCAGGTTTTTGTATCGAGTGTTACACAACATCTGGCAACTCCTTTACATTTAAGGGATAATGATTCCGTATTTTAAAAATATTTTTGCGACACCATTTTTTGAATCGGTGGATCACTGGCGGGAAATTTGAAACGGGATAACCAACTCAGTGGGAAAAAAATGTATAGTCCCAACAACAAATTTAGAAAATTTATTGAGGTCCCTCAAAGCCTTTGACTGTGGCTTATTTAGTTTATGTCCAAATCCTGTCCTGTGACAATGAGAAGGTATGAGGTAATGACAGAAAGGGAGAAAAGAGCAGAGAGAAAAAAAGCAGAGAGAAAAGAGCAGAGAGAAAAGGAGCAGAGAGAAAAAGAGCGTGTGAGGTGAGAGCTATAAAATGTGAATGAGACGAAAAAAAGCAACGTGAATAATTAGACTAGACTTGACCATGGACTAGACCATAAACTAGACCAGGAATGGCCAATTTCTTTCAAATGGCGGGCTACTTTTTTATTATTTTTTTTTTGTGTGGGTCACATATATAATAACATCAATACAAATAAACTTGGCATTTGTTTTAAGGTAATATTTTTTTTATTTATCGGCATTATTGGCTTAAATAAATCATTTTGTTGCAACAGAGTTAAAAATGCCTAGTTGATTTATAAAAATGAATAAAAGTTGCTATTTATATTGTTTAAAAAACATGTTTTAGTTAGGTCATTTTAAAGTTTACATGTAACAAACCTTAATGAGAACAATGTGGATGTTCATGTGCAGCAACAAGTTCATCAAAAGTCAATGTGTAAAGATGATGATGATATACGTAATAAATCCTGAAGGTGGCCATCAGTGAGTCGGTTTCTTTGTGACGATTTAAGCGCCTTCATTGTTGAAAAAGCGCATTCACATATATATGTGTGCTTCCGAACATAGAGGTAGTTTTCAAATTGAAATCACTCAATGCGGGACATTTTTCCTACTCCTATCTCCATCTTTGGAGGTTACATAACTTCAACTGAAAAGTGTCATGTTGTTGGAAAATGTCACACTTCATAGGGTTGTTAAACAATGCCAGTTCTGGTCGTATACCACTGAATACAGAAAGTCATTCATTGAATTGCTCCAATAGTTTGTCTAACATTAATAACGAACATTTGAAATCAGTGTTATTGACAATATTGTACCTATGTAGTCCTTGAATTTAGCGGCGTGGTGCTGTGTGTAATGCCGTTTAAGATTATATTCTTTATTTACAGACAACACTTGCAAACACACAAGGCACTGCGGTTTGCTATCCTTATTGTTGACAAATAAAACATCATGTTCCCATTTTTAATGAAAAAATCTTATTTTTTCATTTAATTGACGTTTATTGCTCATATTATACCACGACCGAAGCAACAGACAATGAAAACACAAATTACAACAATAGGGAAAATTGAAAAAAAATATATATAAAAAATGGTATGGCGATTACGTGATTAGTAGACGACACAGATTTGAACGACGTTTCGGCTCAATAGGCCTTCAGCAGAAAAAAACAAACAACACGCACACACAGATATGTAAGTAAATAAAACGAATCCTACATAGCTAACTAGTAACGAAACATCCAAAACAAAATGATCGAAATTGGTTAAAGAATAAAATGACTTCCCTGTGTCGTGGACCGTGGTCAGAATGGGAAAGGAATGGTCACACAGGTGTAGCTGTAATTATAGCCTCTGGTGAGGTGAAGGGTTCTAAAAATATACGAGTGGGGGAACGCTTTCTAGGTTACCTCGACTGCAAAGACACTGACAATGTCTAAAAGTATCTAAGGGCCAATCAATACATGTACACACACACACACACATATGCGTGTATACATATATACACGTACAAACAGACAAGCACATACTTATATATATGAACATACACATATATAGATATACATTTATATGCATACATACATGCACACACATACATGCATATATATACACCCATACATATAAACACATACATGCATGAGCACACCCATACGGGGACAATCATATATGTGTAAAAATGTGCGCACAACACACACACATAACCAAAAAAGTTCAACCAGGGTCAATGTGCAAACACAAAGGATAAAGAATAGAACAGTACAATAAAAGGAACTCAAAAGGCGGAAAGAGTGAGATGTCTGAGAGTGGGGTACCAAAAAAAACATATGAGGGGTAAGTAGCACAGAAAAAAGGAGTATATGAGAATACAGAAGTGTCTCAATGGGGAATAGTGGAAGAGAAACTATGAATAGCATGACATAGTAGATAGACTAAAGAGCCCAAACATGGGCAGTAGAAAAAAGTAATTACTTTGAAGCTATAGCTAGAACAGTAGAATTATAATCAGTGATCGATTCAAGGAAAATAGGATTAAACGACAAAGTGTTATAACACAGAAAATACAGTGCGGTGAATTTTATGACATTTTTCAGACGCGAATTCTGTCTAGGAGGAATATTCAACAAACTATAACGTACAGTGGTGTAGACTAGACTATAGACTAGATTATAGGCTAGGCTATAGACTAGACTATACTATAGTCTAGACTATAATATAGACTAGATTATAGACTAGACTATAGACTAGACTAGATTAGACTAGACTAGACTATACTATAGACTAGACTAGACTAGACTAGACTAGACTAGACTATAGACTAGACTATTAACTAGATTATAGGCTAGACTATAGACTAGACTACACTATAGACTATACTAAAGACTATACTATAGACTAGTCTATAGACTAGAATATAGACTAGACTATAGACTAGACTATAGACTAGACTAAAAATAGAGTATAGACTAGACTATAGATTAGACTATAGACTAGACTACAGACTAGACTACAGACTAGACTATAGATAGATTATAGATTAGACTATAGACTAGACTATATTATAGAATATAGACTAGACTATAGACTAGAATATAGGCTAGAATATAGTTTAGAATATAGATTAGAATAGAGACTATACTAGAGACGACTAGACTAGACTAGAGACAAGATTAGACTAGACTAGTCTAGAGACTACTAGACTAGACTAGAGACGACTAGACTAGACTAGAGACGACTAGACTAGACTAGAGACGGCTAGACTAGACTAGACTAAAGACGACTAGACTAGAGATGACTAGACTAGACTAGACTAGAGAAGACGAGACTAGACGAGACTAGAGACGACTAGATTAGACAAGACTAGACTAGAGACCACTACAATAGATTATGCTAGACAAGACTAGAATAGACAAGAGACTATTAGACCAGACTAGACTAGTCTAGATACGATTAGACTAGAGACGACTAGACTAGAGACGACTAGACTAGACTAGAGACGACAAGACTAGACTAGAAACGACTAGAGACTATTAGACTAGACCAGACAAGCCTAGACTAGAGACGACTAGACTAGACTAGACTAAAGACGACTAGACTAGAATAGAGACGACTAAACTAGACTAGACTAGTGTAGACTAGACTAGACTAGACTACATTTGACTAGACTTGACTAGATTAGACTAGACTAGAGACGACTAGACTAGAATAGAGACGACTAAACTAGACTAGACTATTGTAGACTAGACTACATTTGACTAGACTAGACTAGACTAGACTAGAGACGACTAGACTAGAGACGACTAGACTAGACAAGGTTAGAGACGATTAGACTAGACTAGACTAATGACGAATAGAATAGGCTCGACTAGACTAAACTAAACTAGATTAGAGTAGAGTAGAGTAGACTAGACTAGAGACAACTAGACTAAAGACGACTAGACTAGACTAAAGACGACTAGACTAGACTAGACTAGACTAGACTAGACTTGACTTGACTTGACTTGACTAGACTAGACTTGATTAGACTGGACTAGATTAGACTAGAGACTACTAGACTGGAGACGACTAGACTAGACAAGGTTAGAGACGATTAGACTAGACTAGACTATAGACGAATAGAATTGACTCGACTAGACTAGACTAGATTAGAGTAGAGTAGACTAGATTGGACTAGACTAGACTAAACTAGAGACGACTAGACTAGACTAGAGACGACTAGACTAGACTAGAGACGACTAGACTAGACTAGACTAGACTTGACTTGACTAGACTAGACTTGACTAGACTAGACTAGATTAGACTAGAGACGACTAGACTAGAGATGACTAGACTAGACAAGGTTAAAGACGATTAGACTACACTAGACTATAGACGAATAGAATTGACTCGACTAGACTAGACTAGATTAGATTAGAGTAGACTAGATTGGACTAGACTAGACTAGACTAGACTAGACTAGAGACGACTAGACTAGACTAGAGACGACTAAACTAGACTAGACTAGAGACGATTAGAGACGACTGGACTAGACTAGATTAGAGACGACTAGACTAGAATAGAGACGACTCGACTAGACTAGACGAGAGACGACTAGAACAGACTAGGCTAGAATAGACTAGACTAGACTAGTCCAGACTAGACAAGAGACGACTAGACTAGACTAGACTAGAGATGGCTGGACTAGACTAGAGACGACTAGATTAGACTAGAGATGACTAAACTTGACACGACTAGACTAGACTAGAGACGACTAGACTAGACAAGACAAGACTAGACTAGACTAGACTAGACTAGACTAGACTAGAGACGCCTAGACTAGACTAGAGACAAATTGACTAGACTAGATTAGACTAGACTAGTCTAGAGACGACTAGACTAGACTAAACTAGACTAGACGACAAGATTAGACCAGAGTCGACTAGACTAGAGACGGCTAGATTAGAGACGACTATACTAGACTAGAAAAGACTAAACTAGACTAGAGACGATTAGACAAGACTAGACTAGACTAGACTAGAGACGTCTAGACTTGACTAGAGACGACTAGACTAGTCTAGAGTAGAGACTAGTTTAGAGAGGACTAGACTAGAGACGACTAGTCTAGACTAGAGACGAGTAAACTAGACTTGACTAGAGACGACGTGACTAGACTAGAAACGACTAGAGACTATTAGACTAGATTTGACTAGACTAGACTAGAGACGACTAGACTAGATTAAACTAGTGACGATTAGACTAGACTAGAGACGAAGAGAATATAATAGAGACGACTAGACTAGACTTGACTAAACTAGAGACACTAGACTAGATACGACTAGATAGACTAGAGACGACTAGACTAGGCTAGACTAGAGACGACTAGACTAGACTTGACTTGACTAGACTAGACTAGATTAGACTAGAGCAACGTAGATTAGACTAGAATAGAGATGATTAGACTAGAATAGACTAGAAAAGGCTAGACTAGACACAAATAAATTAGACTAGACTATAGACTACTAGACTAGACTAGAGACGACTAGACTAGAGATGACTAGACTAGACAAGACTGAACTAGAGACGACTCGACTAGAGACTACTAGGCTAGACTAGACTAGACTTGAGACGACTGAACTAGACTAGACTAAAGTAGACTAGACTAGACTAGAGACGACTAGAACAGACTAGACTAGAGACGACTAGACTAAAGAAGTCTAGACTAGACTAGACTAGAGACGATTAGTCTAGACTAGAGACGACTAGACTAGACTAGACGAGAAAAAGACTAGACTATACTAGAGACGACTAGAGCAGACAAGACTAGAGTAGACAACACTAGACTAGAGACGACTAGACTGGACTAGTCTAGAGACGGCTGGACTAGACTAGACTAGATTAGAGACGACTAGACTAGACTAGAGACGAATATACTAGACTAGACCATAAACTAGACCAGGGATGGCCAATTTCTTTCAAATGGCGGGCTACTGTTTTATTATTTTTTGTTGTTGCGGGTCACACATATAACAACATCAATACAAATAAACTTGGCATTTGTTTTAAGGTGATATTTTTGTTATTTATCGGCATTATTTTTCTTACATAAATTATTTTGTTGTAACAAAGTTAAAATTGCCTAGTTGATTTATAAAAAATGAATAAAAGTTGCTATTTATATTGTTTAAAAAACATGTTTTAGTTAGGTCATTTTAAAGTTTACATGTAACAAACCTTAATGAGAACAATGTGGATGTTCATGTGCAGCAACAAGTTCATCAAAAGTCAATGTGTAAAGATGATGATGATATGCGTAATAAATCCTGAAGGTGGCCATCAGTGAGTCGGTTTCTTTGTGACGATTTAAGCGCCTTCATTGTTGAAAAAGCGCATTCACATATATATGTGCTTCCGAACATAGAGGTAGTTTTCAAATTGAAATCACTCAATACGGGACATTCTTCCCGTTACACAAATTTCCAAAAGTCAACTCCTATCTCCATCCTTGATTGGGCAGACAGGCAGACAGGCAATCAGGAAGGCAGGCAGACAGACATGCAGAGAGACAGACAGGCAGGCAGGCAGGCAGGCAAGCTGGCAGATAGACAGACAGACAGACAGGCAGGCAGGCAGGCATGCAGATAGGCAGACAGACAGGCAGGCTGCCCAGCAGGCAGGCGGACAGACAGGCAGGCAGACAGGCAGACAGGAAATCAGGAAGGCAGGCATACACACAGACAGATATGCAGAGAGACAGACATGCAGGCAGACAAACAGACAGACAGACATGCAGGCTGGCTGTAAGACAGACAGACAGGCAGGCAGGCATTCAGGCAGGCAGGCAGACAGACATACAGTCAGACAGACAGACAGGTAGTCAGACAGACAAACAGACAGACAGGCATGTAGGCAGGCAGGCAGACAGACAGACAAGCAGGCATGCAGGCTGGCTGGCAAGAAGGCAGATAGACAAACAGATAGACCAACTGGCAGGCAGGCAGGCAGATAGGCAGACAGACATACAGACATACAGAAAGACAGACAGACAGGCAGGCAGACAGGCAGGCAGACAGGCAAGCAGACAGACAGACAGACTGACAAAATGGCGGGCAGCCAGAAAGGCAGGGAGAAAGGTAGACAATCAGATAGACAGATAAACAGATGGACATTGAGACAGACAGACAGGCAGGCAGAGAGACAGACATACAGGCAGACAAGCAAGCAGACAGACAGGCAGGCAAGCAGGCAGGCAGGCAGACAGACAGGAAGACAGGCAGACAGACAGATAGCCAGTCAGGCAGACAGATAGACAGGCAGGCAGGCAGTCAGGCAGGCAGACAGACAGACAGACAGACAAACAGACCGACAAACAGACAGATACACAGGCAGGCAGACAGAAGGAAAGACTGGCAGAGACAGACAGACAGGCACGCAGGCAGGTACACAATCAGGCAGACAGACAAACAGACCGGCATTGAGACAGACAGACAGGCAGTCAGTCAGGCAAGCAGGCAGAGACAGACAGACAGGCATAAAAGCAGGCAGGACGGCAGACAGACAGGCAGATAGACAGATAGGCAGACAGATAGAGAGACAGACATGCTGGAAGGTAGGCAGACAGACAGACACACAGGCAGGCATGCAGACAGACAGACAGACACACCAGCAAGCAGGCAGACAGACAGACAGGCAGGCAGACAGACAGACAGACAGAAAGAGAGGCAGGGAGGAAAGCAGACAATCAGACAGACAGATAAACAGACAGGCATTGAGACAGACAGACAGGCAGGCATGCAGGCAGGCAGAGAGGCAGGCAGGCAGAAAGGAAGGCAGACATACAGACAGACAGGAAGGCAGGCAGACAGACAGACACACAGGCAGACAGACAGACAGATAGGCAGGTAGACAGGCTACCGGCAGGCAGAATAGCACGCTGGCAGGTAGGCAAACAGAGAGCAGACAGACAGGCAGGCAGGCAGACAGAAAGATAAACAGACAGGCATTGAGACAGAAAGACAGGCTCGCACGCAGGCAGGCAGAGATGCAGGCAGGCAGACAGGAATGCAGACATACAAACAGGCAGACTGACAGACAGGCAGGAGGAAGGCAGACATACAGACAGGCAGGCAGACAGACAGACAGACACACAGGCAGACAGACAGACAGATAGGCAGGTAGACAGGCTGGCCGGCAGGCAGAAAAGCACGCTGGCAGGTAGGCAGACAGACAGCAGACAGACAGACAGGAAGGCAGACAGAAAGTCAGACAGGCAGACAGGTAGACAAACAGACAAACAGACAGACAGGTATGTAGGCAGGCAGGCAGACAGACAGACAAGCAGGCAGGCAGGAAGATAAACAAACAGACATACAGAAAGAGAGACAGACAGGCAGACAGACAGACAGGCAGACAGGCAGATAGGCAGACAGACATACAGAAAGAGAGACAGACAGGCAGACAGACAAACAGGCAGGCAGGCAAGCAGACATACAGGCAGGCAGTCAGGCAGGCAGACTGAAAGAGAGTCAGCCCGGGAAGCAGGCAGGCAGGTAGGAAGACAGACAGACAGGCAGACAGATAGAGAGACAGACATGCAGGCAGGTAGGCAGACAGACAGATAGACAGACAATCAGGCAGGCACGCAGATAGACAGACAGACTGACAAACAGGCAGGCATACAGAAAGTCAGGCAGGAAGGCAGAAAATTAGACAGACAGACAAGCAGGCTGGCAGGCAGACAGACATTGAGGCAGGCATGCAGGTAGAAGGGCAGGCAGGCAGAAAGAGAGACAGACAGACAAGCAGGCAGGCAGGCAAGCAGACAGAAAGTCACACAGATAGACAGACAGACAGGCAGGCAGGCAGGCAGATAGGCAGAATGACATAAAGAAATGCAGAAAGACAGGCAGACAGACAGACAGGCAGGCAGACAGACAAACTGGCAGGCAGGCAGACAGACAGACAGGCAGAGAGAGACAGACAGACGGTCTGGCAGGTAGGCAGACAGACAGGCAGGCAGGCAGATAGACAGACACGTAGGCAGGCAGGCAAGCAGACAGAATGACAGGCAGACATGCAGACAGACAGAGAGGCAGACAGACGGTCAGGCAGAATGACAGACAGAGAGGCATGCAGTCAGGCAGGCGGACAGACAGACAGACAAACAGGCAGCCAGTCAGGCAGGCAGGCAGACAGACAGGCAGGAATGCAGACAGACATATAGAAAGTCAGGCAGACAGTTAGCCAGACAGACAGACAGACAGACAGGCAGACAGGCAGGAAGGCAGACAGACAGACAAACAAGCAAGCAGGTAGACAGACAGGCATGCAGGAAAGCAGACAATCAGACAGACATAAACAGACAGGCATTGAGACAGACAGACAGGCAGGCAGGCAGACAGGCAGGCAGTCAGACAGACAGGCAGACAGGCAGACAGACACACAGGCAGACAGGCAGACAGGCAGACAGGCTGGCAGGCAGGCAGGCAGACAAGCACGCAGGCAGGTAGGCAGACAGACAGCAGACAGACAGACAGACTTGCAGGCAGGCAGGCAGGCAGGCAGACAGGCTGGCAAGCAGTCAGGCAGGTAGGCAGACAGACAGACCGACAGAGAGGCAGGCAGTCAGACAGATAGACAGACAGATAGACAGACAGATAGACAGACAGATAGACAGACAGACAGACAGGCAGGAATTCAGATAGGCAAACAGAAAGGCATGCACACAGACGGGTAGGCAGACACACAAACATACAGGCATGTAGGCAGGCAGGCTGACAGGAAGGCATGCAGACAGACAGGCAAACAGACAGACAGGCAGACATGCCATCAGGTAGGCAGACAGACAGACAGACAAACAGAGAGATAGACAGGCAGGCAGGTAGGCAGAGAGACAGACAGTTAGACAGGCAGGCAGACAAACAGGAAGAAAGAAAGACAGGCAGTCAGGCAGAGAGACAGACAGACAGACAGGCAGGCAGGCAGGCAGACAGAAAAACAGACAAGCAGGCAGGCAGACAGACAGGCAGACAGGCCATCAGGCGGGCAGGCAGACAGACAGACAAACAGAGAGATAGACAGGCAGGCAGGTAGGCAGAGAGACAGACAGTTAGACATGCAGGCAGACAGGCCATCAGGCGTGCACGCAGACAGACAGACAAACAGAGAGATAGACAGGCAGGCAGGTAGGCAGAGAGACAGACAGTTAGACATGCAGGCAGACAGACAGACAGACAGAAAGACAGACAAGCAGGCAGGCAGACAGACAATCAGACAGACAGACAGGCCATCAGGCAGGCAGACAGACAGACAAACAGAGAGATAGAAAGGCAGACAGATAGAGAGACAGACACGCAGGCAGGTAGGCAGGCATACAGGCATACAGTCAGAGAGGCAGACAGATATAGAAACTGACAGACAGGCAGACAGACAGGCAGGCAGACAAACAGATGGATAGGCAGGCAGTGAGGCAGGTAGTCACGCAGGCAGGCAGACAGACAGATGGACAGACAAGCAGGTTGAAAAACAGGCACGCAGGCAGCAGACAATCAGACAGACAGACAAACAGACAGTCATTGAGACAGACAGGCAGCCAGACAGACAAACAGGCAGGCAGGCAGTCAGACAGACAGACATGCAGAGAGACAGACAGGCAGGCAGGCAGAGAAACAGACAGTTAGGCAGGCAGTCAGACATGCAGACAGGCAGACAGACAGACAGACAGACAGTCAGGTAGGCAGACAGACATACAGGCAGATAGACAGACAGGCAGACAGACAGGCAGGCAGGCAGACAGTGACAGACAAACAGGCATGTAGGCAGGCAGGCTGACAGGAAGGCAGACAGACAGACAGACAAGCAGGCAGACAGACAGACAGGCAGACAGGCAATCAGGCAGGCAGGCAGACAGAAAGACATGGAGACAGACAGACAGGCACGCAGGCAGAGAGACAGACAGTTAGACCGGCAGGCAGGCAGGCAGACAGACAGGCAGGCAGACAGACAGTCAGTCAGACAGACAGACAGGCAGGCAGACAGACAGACAGGCAGGCAGACAGAGACAGATAGACATACAAGCATGCAGGCAGATAGACAGATGGACAGACAGTCAGGCAGAAAAACAGGCACGCAGGCAGCAGACAATCAGACAGGCATTGAGACAAACAGACAGCCATTGAGACAGACAGGCAGGCAGACAGACAGATAGTCAGGCAGACAAACAGACATGGCATGTAGGCAGGCAGGCTGACAGGAAGGCAGACAGAGAGACAGACAGGCAATCAGGCAAGCAGGCAGACAGACATGGAGAGAAACAGACATGCTGACAGGCAGAGAGACAGAGAGTTAGACAGGCAGACAGACAGACAGACAGTCAGGCAGACAGGCAGACAGACAGGCAGACAGATAGACATGTAGACAGATAGACATACATACAGGCAGGCAGTCAGGCTGGTAGGCAGACAAACAGATAGATAGACAGGCAGGAAGGCAGATAGACAGGCAGACTGACAAACAGGCAGGCATACTGAAAGGCAGGCAGGAAGTCAGAAAATCAGACAGACAGATAAACAGACAGGCATTGAGAGAGACAGACAGGCTGGTCGGCAGACAGACAGGCAGACAAACAGATAGGCAGGCAGGCAAGTAAGCAGAGGGGCAGGCAGGCAGCCAGACAGACATTGAAGCAGGCAGGTAGGTAGAAAGGCAGGCAGGCAGGCACTAAGAAAGGGTAGAAAGGCAGGCAGGCAGACAGACAGACATTGAGGCAGGCAGACAGGCAGAAAGGCAGACAGACAAGCAGGCAGGCAAGCAGGCAGATAGACAGACAGATAGACAGACAGACAGGCAGGCAGGCAGATAGGCAGAAAGACATACATAAATACAGAAAGACAGGCTGGCAGACAGACAGACAAAACAGAGAGTCAGACAGGCAGAGAGTCAGACAGACAGACAGGCAGACCGACAGAGAGGCAGGCAGTCAGAAAGGCAGGCAAACAGACAGACAGCCAAACAGACAGACAGGCAGGCAGGCAGTCAGACAGACAGGCAGACAGACAGATAGACATGTAGACAGATAGACAGACATACAGGCAGGCAGTCAGGCAGGCAGCCAGGCAGACAGATAGACAGACAGGCAGGCAGGCAGGCAGAGACAGACAAATAGGCAGGCAGATAGACAGGTATTCATGCAGGCAGACAGACAAACTGGCAGGCAGATAGACAGGCAGGCAGACAGGCAGGCAGGAAGGCAGACAGATAGACAGACAGGCTGGCAGGCAGGAAGGCAGACAGACAAACAGGCAGGCAGGCTGAAAGGAAGGCAGCCAGACAGACAGACTGACAAGCAGGCACGTAGGCAAGCAGGCGGATAGACAGACAGATAGAAAGACAGACAGACAGGCAGGCAGGCAGACAGATAGACAGGCAGGCAGGCAAGGAGGCAGATAGACAGACAGGCAGGCAGGCAGGCAGACAAACAGGCAGGAAGACAGGCAGGCAGGCAGACAAACAGGTAGATAGACAGGCAGGAAGGCAGATAGACAGGCAGACTGACAAACAGGCAGGCATACTGAAAGGCAGGCAGGAAGTCAGAAAATCAGACAGACAGATAAACAGACAGGCATTGAGAGAGACAGACAGGCAGGCCGGCAGACAGACAGGCAGACAGGCAGACAGACAGATAGACAGACAGACAGACAGGCAGGCAGGCAGATAGGCAGAAAGACATACATAAATACAGAAAGACAGGCTGGCAGACAGACAGACAAAACAGAGAGTCAGACAGGCAGAGAGTCAGACAGACAGACAGGCAGACAGGCAGACCGACAGAGAGGCAGGCAGTCAGAAAGGCAGGCAAACAGACAGACAGCCAAACAGACAGACAGGCAGGCAGGCAGTCAGACAGACAGGCAGACAGACAGATAGACATGTAGACAGATAGACAGACATACAGGCAGGCAGTCAGGCAGGCAGCCAGGCAGACAGATAGACAGACAGGCAGGCAGGCAGGCAGAGACAGACAAATAGGCAGGCAGATAGACAGGTATTCATGCAGGCAGACAGACAAACTGGCAGGCAGATAGACAGGCAGGCAGACAGGCAGGCAGGAAGGCAGACAGATAGACAGACAGGCTGGCAGGCAGGAAGGCAGACAGACAAACAGGCAGGCAGGCTGAAAGGAAGGCAGCCAGACAGACAGACTGACAAGCAGGCACGTAGGCAAGCAGGCGGATAGACAGACAAATAGACAGACAGACTGACAGACAGACAGGCAGGCTGGCATACAGACAGACAGACAGGCAGACAGACAGACAAAAAATGACAGGCAGGAAGACAGATAGACAGACATACATACAGGCAGGCAGTCAGGCTGGTAGGCAGACAAACAGATAGATAGACAGGCAGGAAGGCAGATAGACAGGCAGACTGACAAACAGGCAGGCATACTGAAAGGCAGGCAGGAAGTCAGAAAATCAGACAGACAGATAAACAGACAGGCATTGAGAGAGACAGACAGGCAGTCCGGCAGACAGACAGGCAGACAGGCAGACAAACAGATAGGCAGGCAGGCAAGTAAGCAGAGGGGCAGGCAGGCAGCCAGACAGACATTGAAGCAGGCAGGTAGGTAGAAAGGCAGGCAGGCAGGCACTAACAAAGGGTAGAAAGGCAGGCAGGCAGACAGACAGACATTGAGGCAGGCAGACAGGCAGAAAGGCAGACAGACAAGCAGGCAGGCAAGCAGGCAGATAGACAGACAGATAGACAGACAGACAGACAGGCAGGCAGGCAGATAGGCAGAAAGACATACATAAATACAGAAAGACAGGCTGGCAGACAGACAGACAAAACAGAGAGTCAGACAGGCAGAGAGTCAGACAGACAGACAGGCAGACAGGCAGACCGACAGAGAGGCAGGCAGTCAGAAAGGCAGGCAAACAGACAGACAGCCAAACAGACAGACAGGCAGGCAGGCAGTCAGACAGACAGGCAGACAGATAGACAGACAGGCAGGCAGGCAGGCAGAGACAGACAAATAGGCAGGCAGATAGACAGGTATTCATGCAGGCAGACAGACAAACTGGCAGGCAGATAGACAGGCAGGCAGACAGGCAGGCAGGAAGGCAGACAGATAGACAGACAGGCTGGCAGGCAGGAAGGCAGACAGACAAACAGGCAGGCAGGCTGAAAGGAAGGTAGCCAGACAGACAGACTGACAAGCAGGCACGTAGGCAAGCAGGCGGATAGACAGACAGATAGACAGACAGACTGACAGACAGACAGGCAGGCTGGCATACAGACAGACAGACAGGCAGACAGACAGACAAAAAATGACAGGCAGGAAGACAGATAGACAGACATACATACAGGCAGGCAGTCAGGCTGGTAGGCAGACAAACAGATAGATAGACAGGCAGGAAGGCAGATAGACAGGCAGACTGACAAACAGGCAGGCATACTGAAAGGCAGGCAGGAAGTCAGAAAATCAGACAGATAAACAGACAGGCATTGAGAGAGACAGACAGGCAGGCCGGCAGACAGACAGGCAGACAGGCAGACAAACAGATAGGCAGGCAGGCAAGTAAGCAGAGGGGCAGGCAGGCAGCCAGACAGACATTGAAGCAGGCAGGTAGGTAGAAAGGCAGGCAGGCAGGCACTAAGAAAGGGTAGAAAGGCAGGCAGGCAGACAGACAGACATTGAGGCAGGCAGACAGGCAGAAAGGCAGACAGACAAGCAGGCAGGCAAGCAGGCAGATAGACAGACAGATAGACAGACAGACAGGCAGGCAGGCAGATAGGCAGAAAGACATACATAAATACAGAAAGACAGGCTGGCAGACAGACAGACAAAACAGAGAGTCAGACAGGCAGAGAGTCAGACAGACAGACAGGCAGACCGACAGAGAGGCAGGCAGTCAGAAAGGCAGGCAAACAGACAGACAGCCAAACAGACAGACAGGCAGGCAGGCAGGCAGGCAGGCAGTCAGACAGACAGGCAGACAGACAGATAGACATGTAGACAGATAGACAGACATACAGGCAGGCAGTCAGGCAGGCAGCCAGGCAGACAGATAGACAGACAGGCAGGCAGGCAGGCAGAGACAGACAAATAGGCAGGCAGATAGACAGGTATTCATGCAGGCAGACAGACAAACTGGCAGGCAGATAGACAGGCAGGCAGACAGGCAGGCAGGAAGGCAGACAGATAGACAGACAGGCTGGCAGGCAGGAAGGCAGACAGACAAACAGGCAGGCAGGCTGAAAGGAAGGCAGCCAGACAGACAGACTGACAAGCAGGCACGTAGGCAAGCAGGCGGATAGACAGACAGATAGAAAGACAGACAGACAGGCAGGCAGGCAGACAGATAGACAGGCAGGCAGGCAAGGAGGCAGATAGACAGACAGGCAGGCAGGCAGACAAACAGGCAGGAAGACAGACAGGCAGGCAGACAAACAGGCAGGCAGACAGACAGGAAGGCAGGCAGGCAGGCAGACAGAGAGGCATGCAGTCAGAAGTCAGGCAGACAGACAGCCAAACAGACAGACAGGCAGGCAGGCAGACAGGCTAGCAGGTAGGCAGGCAGTCCCGGTCCGTCCCGGTCCGCCCCTTCCGGTCCGTCCCGTCCGGTCCGTCCCGTCCGGTCCGTCCCGTCCGTTCTATCTGTCCTTTCTATCTGCCCGGTCTGTCCTGTCCTGTCTGTCCTGTCCGGTCTGTCCTGTCCGGTCTGTCCTGTCCGGTCTGTCCCGGTCCGTCCCTGTCCGTCCCGGTCCAGTTAGGTCCGTCCCGTCCGGTCTGTCTATCCGATCTGTCTGTTCGGTCTGTCCTGTCTGTCCTGTCCTGTCCGGTCCTGTCCTGTCCCATCTGTCTGTTCGGTCTGTCTGTCCGGTCTGTCCTGTCCTTTCCTGTCCCGTATGTCTGCCCTGTCCTGTTCCGTCTGTCTGTCCTGTTTGTCCTGTCCTATCCTGTCCTGTCCTGTCCTGTCCGTCCCGGTCCGTCCCGTCCCGGTCCGGTCCGTCTAGTCACGTCCCACCCGCTCTCTCTGTCCAGTCCCGTCCTATCCAGTCCGTCATGTCCTGTACCGTCCGTCCTGTCCCGTCCCGTCCGTCCTGTCCGTTCCCGCCCGTCCTGTCCCTTTCCAGTCCGTCCCGTCCCGTACTGTCCGTCCCGGTTCCGTCCGGTGTGTCTGTTCGGTCTCTCCTGTCTCTCCTGTCACGTCTGTCTGTCCGATCTTTCCTGTCCATTCTGTCCGTCCCGGTCCGTCCCGTCCTGTCCCGTCTGTCAGTACGGTCTTTCCTGTCCTGTCTTTCCATCACGGTCCGGTCTGTCTGTCCGGTCTGTCTGTCCGGTCTGTCTGTTCGGTATGTCCTGTCCTGTCCTGTCCGGTCTGTCTGTCCGGTCTGTCTGTCCGGTCTTTTCTGTCCTCTCAGTCCGTCCCGGTCCGTCCCGTCCGATCTCTCTGTCCGGTCTGTTTGTTCGGGCTGTCCTGTCCTGTCCTGTACCGTCTGTTGTTCGGTGTGTCCTGTCCTGTCCCGTCTGTCTGTCCTGTCCTGTCCTGTCCCGTCTGTGTGTGCTGTCCTGTCCTGTCCCGTCTGTCTGTCTTGTTTGTCCTGTCCTATCCTGTCCTGTCCGTCCCGGTCCGTCCCGTCCGGTCCCGTCCCGTCCAGTTCTGGTCCTTCTAGTCACATCCCACCCGCTCTCCCTGTCCAGTCCCTTCCTGTCCCGTCCCGTCCTGTCCCGTCCTTTCCCGTACGTTCTGTCCCGTCCCGTCCCGTCCGTCCCGGTCCGTTCTGGTCCGTCCTGTCCCTTTCCGGTCCGTCCCGTCCCGTACTGTCCGTCTCGTCCGGTGTGTCTGTTCAGTCTGTCCTCTCTGTCCTGTCCTGTTCCGTCTGTCTGTCCGGTCTTTCATGTCCTGTCTGTCCTGTCTGTCCTGTCCTGTCCTGTCCGGTCTGTCTGTCCGGTCTTTCCTGTCCTGTCTGTCCGTCACGGTCCGTTCCGTCCTGTCTGTCTGTCCGGTCTGTCTCTTCGGTCTGTCCTGTCTGTCCTGTCCTGTCCTGTCCCGTCTGTTTTCCGGTCTGTCCTGTCTGTACTGTCCTGTCCTGTCGCTTCCCGTCCCGTCCGGGTCGTACTGTTCGTCCCGGTCCGTCCAGTCCTATGTGTCTGTTCGGTCCGGTGTGTCTGTTCGGTCTCTCCTGTCTGTCCTGTCACGTCTGTCTTTCCGGTCTTTCCTGTCCTGTCTGTCCGTCACGATCCGGCACGTCTCGTCCGGTCTGTCTCTCCGGTCTGTCTGTCCGGTCTGTCTGTTCAGTATTTCCTGTTTGTCCTGTACTGTCCTGTCCTGTCCGGTCTGTCTGTCCGGTCTTTCCTGTCCTGTCAGTCCGTCCCATCCGGTCCGTCACGTCCGGTCCGTTCCGACCGATCTGTCTGTCAGGTCTGTCTATCCGGTCTGTCCTGTCCTGTCCTGTCCCGTCTGTTGTTCGGTCTGTCCTGTCTGTCCTGTCCTGTCCCGTCCCGTCCCGTCCTGTCTCGTCCCGTCCATCCTGTCCCGTCCCATCCGGTCCGTCCCGTCCGGTCCGTCCCGTCCGATCTGTCTGTCTGTTCGGTCTGTACTGTCCTGTCCCGTCTGTTGTTAGATCTGCCCTGTTTGTCCTGTCCCGTCCCGTCCTGTCCCGTCTGTTGTTTGGTCTGTCCTGTCCTGTCCCGTCCCGTCCCGTCCTGTCTCGTCCCGTCCCGTCCGGTCCCGTCCGGTCTGTCCCGTCCGATCTGTCTGTCTGTTCGGTCTGTCCTGTTTGTCCTGTCCCGTCCCGTCCTGTCTGTCCTGTCCCATACTGTCCGGTCCCTTCCCAGTCCTGTCCCGTCCTGTCCCGTCCCATCAGGTCCGTCCCGTCCGATCTGTCTGTCTGTTCGGTCTGTCCTGTCCTGTCCTATCTGTTGTTAGGTCTGTCCTGTTTGTCCTGTCCCGTCCCGTCCAGTCTGTCCTGTCCCGTCCTGTCCCGTCCTGACACGTCCCGTCCCGTCCTGTCTCGTCCCGTCCCGTCCGCCCGGTCCCGTCCCGTCCGCCCTGTCCCATCCCGTCCGTCCTGTATCCAGTCTGTCTGGTCTGCCTGTCCCGCCCGTCCTGTCCTGTCCTGTCCCGTCTGTCTGTCCTGTCTGTCCTGTCCTGTCCCTTCCCGTTCTGTCACGTCCCGTCCTGTCTCGTCCCGTCCCGTCCCGTCCGCCCGGTCCCGTCCTGTCCGATCTGTCCCATCCCGTCCGTCCCGTCCCGTCCGCCCTGTCCCATCCCGTCCGTCCTGTATCCAGTCTGTCTGGTCTGCCTGTCCCGCCCGTCCTGTCTGTCCTGTCCTGTCCTGTCCCGTCTGTCTGTCCTGTCTGTCCTGTCCCATCCGGTCCTGTCCTGTCCCGTCCCGTCCTGTCAGCCCGGTCCCGCCCCGTCCGCCCGATCACGTCCCGTCCGCCCGATCACGTCCCGTCCCGTCCTGTCCTGTCCCTTCCCATCCTGTCACGTCCCGTCCTGTCTCGTCCCGTCCCTTCCCGTCCCGTCCCGTCCGCCCGGTCCCGTCCCGTCCGCCATGTCCCATCCCGTCCGTCCTGTATCCAGTCTGTCTGGTCTGCCTGTCCCGCCCGTCCTGTCTGTCCTGTCCTGTCCCGTCTGTCTGTCCTGTCTGTCCTGTCACGTCCCGTCCCGTCCTGTCCCGTCCCGTCCTGTCCGCCCGGTCCCGCCCCGTCAGCCTGGTCACGTCCCGTCCGCCCGGTCCCGCCCCGTCCGCCCGGTCACGTCCCGTCCCACCGGTCCCGTCCTGTCCGCCTGGTCCCGTCCCGTCCCGTCCGCCCGTTCCCGTCCCGTCCGTCCCGTCCCGTCCGCCCGGTCCTGTCCCTTTCCGTCCTGTCTGTCCTGTCCTGTTCTGTCCCGTCCCGTCTGTCTGTCCTGTCTGTCTGTCCTGTCTGTCCTGTCCCGTCCCGTCACGTCCCGTCCTGTCCTGTCCTGTCCCGTCCCGTCCTGTCCGCCCGGTCCCGCCCCGTCCGCCCGGTCACGTCCCGTCCCCCCGGTCCCGTCCTGTCCCGTCCGTCCCATCCCGTCCCGTCCGCCCGGTCCCGTCCCATTCTTCCCGTCCCGTCCGCCCGGTCCTGTCCCGTTCCGTCCGTCCCGTCCCGTCCCGTCCCGTCCCATCCATTCTCATTGTCCCGTCCCGTTCGTCCGCATTCTCCCGTCGTGTCCCGTCCGTCCCATCCGTCCGCATTGTCCCGTCCTGTCCCGTCTATCCCGTCCGTCCTGTCCTGTCCCGTCCGTCCCGTCCTGTCCCGTCACGTCCGTCCTGTCCCGTCCCGTCAGTCTTGTCCCGTCTCGTCCCGTCCCGTCCTTCCCGTCCCGTCCCATCCGTCCGCATTGTCCCGACCTGTCCCGTCCATTCTGTCTTTTCCCGTCCGTCCTGTCCTGTCCAGTCCGTCCCGTCCTGTCCCGTCCCATCCGTCCGCATTGTTCCGTCCATCCTGTCTTGTCCCGTCCGTCCTGTCCTGTCCCGTCCGTCCTGTCCTGTCCCGTCCGTCCCGTCATGTCCCGTCCTGTCACGTCCGTCCTGACCCGTCACGTCAGTCCTGTCCCGTCCCGTCCTGTCCCGTCTGTCTGTCCGGTCTGTCTGGCCTGTCCTGTCCCGTCTCGTCCTGTCCTGTCCTGTCCCGTCTGTCTGTCTGTCCTGTCCTGTCCCGTATGTCTGTCCGGTCTGTCTGTCCGGTCTGTCTATTCGGTCTGTCCAGTCCTGTTCTGTCCCGTCTGTCTGTACGGTCTGTCCTGTCTGTCTGTCTGGCCTGTCCTGTCTGTCTGTCTGTCTGGCCTGTCCTGTCCCGTCCCGTCCTTTCCAGTCCTGTCCCTTCTGTCTGTCCGGTCTGTCTGTCCGGTCTGTCTATCCGGCCTGTCTATTCGGTCTGTCCTGTCTGTCCAGTCCAGTTCTGTCCCGTTTGTTTGTCCGGTCTGTCCTGTCCCGTCCCGTCCCGTCCTGTCCCGTCTGTCTGTCCGGTCTGTCTGGCCTGTCCTGTCCCGTCTCGTCCTGTCCTGTCCTGTCCCGTCTGTCTGTCTGTCCTGTCCTGTCCCGTATGTCTGTCCGGTTTGTCTGTCCCGTCTGTCTATTCGGTCTGTCCTGTCTGTCCAGTCCTGTTCTGTCCCGTCTGTCTGTACGGTCTGTCCTGTCTGTCTATTCGGTCTGTCCTGTCTGTCTATTCGGTCTGTCCTGTCTGTCTATTCGGTCTGTCCTGTCTGTCTATTCGGTCTGTCCTGTCTGTCCAGTCCTGTTCTGTCCCGTCTGTCTGTACGGTCTGTCCCGTCTGTCTATTCGGTCTGTCCTGTCTGTCCAGTCCTGTTCTGTCCCGTCTGTCTGTACGGTCTGTCCCGTCTGTCTATTCGGTCTGTCCTGTCTGTCCAGTCCTGTTCTGTCCTGTCTGTCTGTCTGGCCTGTCCTGTCTGTCCGTCTGTCTGGCCTGTCCTGTCCCGTCCCGTCCTGTCCAGTCCTGTCCCGTCTGTCTGTCCGGTCTGTCTGTCCGGTCTGTCTATTCGGTCTGTCCTGTCTGTCCAGTCCAGTTCTGTCCCGTTTGTTTGTCCGGTCTGTCCTGTCCCGTCCCGTCCTGTCCCGTCCCGTCCTGTCCCGACCCGTCCGGTCCCGTCCCGTCCTGTCCCGTCCGTCCTATCCCGTCGGTCTTGTCTTGTCCCGTCCGTCCTGTCCTGTGCCGTCCCGTCCAGTCCCGTCCTGTCACGTCCGTCCCGTCCCGTCCAGTCCCGTCCCGTCATGTCCGTCCCGGTCCCATTCGGCCCGCCCTGTCCGTCCCGTCCGTCCTGTCACTTCCTGTCACGTCCCGTCACGTCCGTCACGTCACGTCCAGTCCCGTCCTGTCACGTCCGTCCCGTCCAGTCCCGTCCTGTCATGTCCGTCCCGGTCTCACCCGCCAGCCCTGTCCAGTCCCGTCATGTCCCGTCCCGTCCTGTCCCGTCCCGTCCTGTGCCGTCCGTCCTGTGCTGTCCGTCACGTCCGTCCCGTCCCGTCCCGTGCCGCCCCGTGCCGTCCCATCCCGCCCCGTCCCGCCCCGGTCCGTCCCGTCCGCCCCGCCCCGCCCGCCCGCCCGCCCGCCCGCCCCCGACCGACCGCCCGCCCGTCCCGCCCGTCCCGTCAGGTCCCGTCCCGTCCCGTCCCGTCCCGTCCCGTCCCGTCCGTCCCGTCCGTCCCGTCCGTCCCCTCCGTCCCGTCACGTCCCGTCCGTTCCGTCCCGTCCGTCCGTCCGTCCCGTCCCGTCACGTCCCGTCCCATCCGTCCCGTCCGTCCCGTCCCGTCCCGTCACGTCCCGTCCCATCCGTCCCGTCCGTCCCGTCACGTCCCGTCCGTCCCGTCCCGTCCGTCGGTCCCGTCCCGTCCCGTCCCGCCCACCCTGTCCCGCCCGTCCGTCCTGTCCCGTCCCGTCCAGTCCCGTACCGTCCAGTCCCGTCCCGTCAGTCCCGTCCCGTCCGTCCGTCACGTCATGTGCCGTCCCGTCCGTCCAGTCCCGTCCTGTGCTGTCTCGTCCGTCCCGTCCGTCCCCTCCGTCCCGTCACGTCACGTCCGTCCAGTCCCCTCCGTCCGTCCCGTCCCGTCCCGCCCACCCTGTCCCGCCCGTCCGTCCCGTCCCGTCCCGTCCAGTCCCGTCCTGTGCCGTCCATCCTGTCCCGTCCCGTCCCGTCACGTCCCGCCCCGTCCCGTCCCGTCCGTCCCGTCAGTCCCGCCCGCCCGACCGCCCGCCTGCCCGCTCGTCCCGTCCGGTCCTGTCCCGTCCCGTCCCGTCCCGTCCCGTCCGTCCCGTCCGTCCCGTCACGTCCCGTCCGTCCTGTCAGTCCCGTCCCGTCCGTCCGTCCCGTCCCGTCCCGTCCCGTCCCGCCCACCCTGTCCCGCCCGTCCGTCCTGTCCCGTCCCGTCCAGTCCCGTCCCGTCCAGTCCCGTCCCGTCATGTCCGTCCCGGTCCTGTCCCGTCCGTCCTGTCCCGTCCCGGCAGTCCAGTCCCGTCCGTCCTGTCCCGTCCCGTCCCGTCCGTCCCGTTCATCCCGTCACGTCCCGTCCGTCCTGTCAGTCCCGTCCCGTCCGTCCGTCCCGTCCCGTCCCGTCCCGCCCACCCTGTCCTGCCCGTCCGTCCTGTCCCGTCCCGTCCAGTCCCGTCCCGTCCAGTCCCGTCCCGTCATGTCCGTCCCGGTCCTGTCCCGTCCGTCCTGTCCCGTCCCGGCAGTCCAGTCCCGTCCGTCCGTCACGTCACGTCCCAACCCCCCGCCCGCCCGCCCGCACCTTTGTTGCCTGATTGTCTGTCTGTATGCATACATGTATGTATGTATGTAATGATGTACCTGTGTGTATGTATATTTTTATGATGTACGTATGTACGTACGTATGTACGTATGTACGTATGTATGTATGTATGTATGTGTGTATGTGTTTATGTGTGTATGTGTGTATGTATGTATGATGTATGTATATATGTATGTATGTAACTGTTAAAAAGTGGAAAATCTAAAACTGACCAAGGTATGCTGTTGCCAGCCTCATGCTGCCATGAGAAATTCAACAGGACCCTCGATCACTTGGCGAGAGAGCAGTAGAATAACCAGTGACCAAGTTATGCTGTCACTTGCTGTAGCCTAGTTCTGCTCTCACTACAGAAAGGAACACCAGGAAATCACAAGTATTCAAGTCAGACTTTATGTGGCCTCTGGTGGTTCTGTCCGGCTCGAAAAATTGAGGAAATAACAATCATCTTGTAATAAAATCGCGGACGTAAAAGGAGACACAGCATTTTCCGGTCGGTCCTGTCTGTACTGTCCTGTCCTGTCCTGTCGCTTCCCGTCCCGTCCGGGTCGTACTGTTCGTCCCGGTCCGTCCATTGCTGTGTGTGTCTGTTCGGTCCAGTGTGTCTGTTCGGTCTTTCCTGTCTGTCCTGTCACGTCTGTCTGTCCGGTCTTTCCTGTCCTGTCTGTCCGTCCCGGTCCGTCCCGTCCTGTCCTGTCTGTCTGTCCGGTCTTTCCAGTCCTGTCTGTCCGTCACGGCCCGGCCCGTGTCGTCCGGTCTGTCTCTCCGGTCTGTCTGTCCGGTTTGTCTGTTCGGTATTTCCTGTTTGTCCTGTACTGTCTTGTCCTGTCCGGTCTGTCTGTCCGGTCTTTCCTGTCCTGTCAGTCCGTCCCATCCGGTCCGTCACGTCCGGTCCGTTTCGACCGATCTGTCTGTCAGGTCTGTCTATCCGGTCTGTCCTGTCCTGTCCTGTCCTGTCCCGTCTGTTGTTCGGTCTGTCCTGTCTGTCCTGTCCTGTCCCGTCCCGTCCCGTCCTGTCTCGTCCCGTCCATCCTGTCCCGTCCTGTACCGTCCCATCCGGTCCGTCCCGTCCGGTCCGTCCCGTCCGATCTGTCTGTCTGTTCGGTCCGTACTGTCCTGTCCCGTCTGTTGTTAGATCTGCCCTGTTTGTCCTCTCCCGTCCCGTCCTGTCCCGTCTGTTGTTTGGTCTGTCCTGTCTTTCCTGTCTGTCCTGTCCTGTCCCGTCCCGTCCCGTCCTGTCTCGTCCCGTCCCGTCCGGTCCCGTCCGGTCTGTCCCGTCCGATCTGTCTGTCTGTTCGGTCTGTCCTGTTTGTCCTATCCCGACCCGTCCTGTCTGTCCTGTCCCGTCCTGTCCGGTCCCTTCCCAGTCCTGTCCCGTCCTGTCCCGTCCCATCAGGTCCGTCCCGTCCGATCTGTCTGTCTGTTCGGTCTGTCCTGTCCTGTCCTATCTGTTGTTAGGTCTGTCCTGTTTGTCCTGTCCCGTCCCGTCCTGTCTGTCCTGTCCCGTCCTGTCCCGTCCTGTCACGTCCCGTCCCGTCCTGTCTCGTCCCGTCCCGTCCCTTCCGACCTGTCCCATCACGTCCGTCCTGTATCCAGTCTGTCTGGTCTGCCTGTCCCGCCCGTCCTGTCCTGTCCTGTCCTGTCCCGTCAGTCTTGTCCCGTCTCGTCCCGTCCCGTTCCTTCCCGTCCCGTCCCATCCGTCCGCATTGTCCCGACCTGTCCCGTCCATCCTGTCCCATCCTGTCCGTCCCGTCCCGTCCGCCCTGTCCCATCCCGTCCGTCCTGTATCCAGTCTGTCTGGTCTGCCTGTCCGGCCCGTCCTGTCTGTCCTGTTCTGTCCTGTCCCGTCTGTCTGTCCTGTCTGTCCTATCTGTCCTGTCCCATCCGGTCCCGTCCCGTCCCGTCCCGTCCGCCCGGTCCCGTCCCGTCCGCCATGTCCCATCCCGTCCGTCCTGTATCCAGTCTGTCTGGTCTGCCTGTCCCGCCCGTCCTGTCTGTCCTGTCCTGTCCTGTCCCGTCTGTCTGTCCTGTCTGTCCTGTCACTTCCCGTCCCGTCCTGTCCCGTCCCGTCCTGTCCGCCCGGTCCCGCCCCGTCAGCCCGGTCACGTCCCGTCCGCCCGGTCCCGCCCCGTCCGCCCGGTCACGTCCCGTCCCCCCGGTCCCGTCCTGTCTGCCCGGTCCCGTCCCGTCCCGTCCGCCCGGTCCCGTCCCGTCCGTCCCGTCCCGTCCGCCCGGTCCTGTCCCGTTCCGTCCTGTCTGTCCTGTCCTGTCCTGTCCCGTCCCGTCTGTCAGTCTGTCCTGTCTGTCCTGTCCCGTCCCGTCACGTCCCGTCCTGTCCTGTCCTGTCCCGTCCCGTCCTGTCCGCCCGGTACCGCCCCGTCCGCCCGGTCACGTCCCGTCCCCCCGGTCCCGTCCTGTCCCGTCCGTCCCATCCCGTCCCGTCCGCCCGGTCCCGTCCCATTCTTCCCGTCCCGTCCGCCCGGTCCTGTCCTGTTGCGTCCGTCCCGTCCCGTCCCGTCCCGTCCCATCCATTCTCATTATCCCGTCCCGTTCGTCCGCATTCTCCCGTCGTGTCCCGTCCGTCCCATCCGTCCACATTGTCCCGTCCTGTCCCGTCTATCCCGTCCGTCCTGTCCTGTCCCGTCCGTCCCGTCCAGTCCCGTCAAGTCCGTCCTGTCCCGTCCCGTCAGTCTTGTCCCGTCTCGTCCCGTCCCGTCCTTCCCGTCCCGTCCCATCCGTCCGCATTGTCCCGACCTTTCCCGTCCATCCTGTCTTTTCCCGTCCGTCCTGTCCTGTCCAGTCCGTCCCGTCCTGTCCCGTCCCATCCGTCCGCATTGTCCCGTCCATCCTGTCTTGTCCCGTCCGTCCTGTCCTGTCCCGTCCGTCCTGTCCTGTCCTGTCCCGTCCGTCCCGTCATGTCCCGTCCTGTCACGTCCGTCCTGTCCCGTCACGTCAGTCCTGCCCCGTCCCGTCCCGTCCTGTCCCGTCTGTCTGTCCGGTCTGTCTGGCCTGTCCTGTCCCGTCTCGTCCTGTCCTGTCCTGTCCCGTCTGTCTGTCTGTCCTGTCCTGTCCCGTATGTCTGTCCGGTCTGTCTGTCCGGTCTGTCTATTCGGTCTGTCCTGTCTGTCCAGTCCTGTTCTGTCCCGTCTGTCTGTACGGTCTGTCCTGTCTGTCTGTCTGGCCTGTCCTGTCTGTCTGTCTGTCTGGCCTGTCCTGTCCCGTCCCGTCCTGTCCAGTCCTGTCCCGTCTGTCTGTCCGGTCTGTCTGTCCGGTCTGTCTATCCGGCCTGTCTATTCGGTCTGTCCTGTCTGTCCAGTCCAGTTCTGTCCCGTTTGTTTGTCCGGTCTGTCCTGTCCCGTCCCGTCCCGGTCCGTCCCGTCCTGTCCTGTCTGCCTGTCCGGTCTTTCCAGTCCTGTCTGTCCGTCACGATCCGGCCCGTCTCGTCCGGTCTGTCTCTCCGGTCTGTCTGTCCGGTCTGTCTGTTCGGTATTTCCAGTTTGTCCTGTACTGTCCTGTCCTGTCCGGTCTGTCTGTCCGGTCTTTCCTGTCCTGTCAGTCCGTCCCATCCGGTCCGTCACGTCCGGTCCGTTCCGACCGATCTGTCTGTCAGGTCTGTCTATCCGGTCTGTCCTGTCCTGTCCTGTCCTGTCCCGTCTGTTGTTCGGTCTGTCCTGTCTGTCCTGTCCTGTCCCGTCCCGTCCCGTCCTGTCTCGTCCCGTCCATCCTGTCCCGTCCTGTCTCGTCCCATCCGGTCCGTCCCGTCCGGTCCGTCCCGTCCGATCTGTCTGTCTGTTCGGTCTGTACTGTCCTGTCCCGTCTGTTGTTAGATCTGCCCTGTTTGTCCTGTCCCGTCCCGTCCTGTCCCGTCTGTTGTTTGGTCTGTCCTGTCTGTCCTGTCTGTCCTGTCCTGTCCCGTCCCGTCCCGTCCTGTCTCGTCCCGTCCCGTCCGGTCCCGTCCGGTCTGTCCCGTCCGATCTGTCTGTCTGTTCGGTCTGTCCTGTTTGTCCTATCCCGACCCGTCCTGTCTGTCCTGTCCCGTCCTGTCCGGTCCCTTCCCAGTCCTGTCCCGTCCTGTCCCGTCACATCAGGTCCGTCCCGTCCGATCTGTCTGTCTGTTCGGTCTGTCCTGTCCTGTCCTATCTGTTGTTAGGTCTGTCCTGTTTGTCCCGTCCCGTCCCGTCCGCCCGGTCCCGTCCCGTCCGCCATGTCCCATCCCGTCCGTCCTGTATCCAGTCTGTCTGGTCTGCCTGTCCCGCCCGTCCTGTCTGTCCTGTCCTGTCCTGTCTCGTCTGTCTGTCCTGTCTGTCCTGTCACGTCCCGTCCCGTCCTGTCCCGTCCCGTCCTGTCCGCCCGGTCCCGCCCCGTCAGCCCGGTCACGTCCCGTCCGCCCGGTCCCGCCCCGTCCGCCCGGTCACGTCACTTCCCCCCGGTCCCGTCCTGTCTGCCCGGTCCCGTCCCGTCCCGTCCGCCCGGTCCCGTCCCGTCCGTCCCGTCCCGTCCGCCCGGTCCTGTCCCGTTCCGTCCTGTCTGTCCTGTCCTGTGCTGTCCTGTCCCGTCCCGTCTGTCTGTCCTGTCTGTCTGTCCTGTCTGTCCTGTCCCGTCCCGTCACGTCCCGTCCTGTCCTGTCCTGTCCCGTCCCGTCCTGTCCGCCCGGTCCCGCCCCGTCCGCCCGGTCACGTCCCGTCCCCCCAGTCCCGTCCTGTCCCGTCCGTCCCATCCCGTCCCGTCCGCCCGGTCCCGTCCCATTCTTCCCGTCCCGTCCGCCCGGTCCTGTCCCGTTCCGTCCGTCCCGTCCCGTCCCGTCCCATCCATTCTCATTATCCCGTCCCGTTCGTCCGCATTCTCCCGTCGTGTCCCGTCCGTCCCATCCGTCCGCATTGTCCCGTCCTGTCCCGTCTATCCCGTCCGTCCGTCCTGTCCTGTCCCGTCCGTCCCGTCCTGTCCCGTCACGTCCCGTCCTTCCCGTCCCGTCCCATCCGTCCGCATTGTCCCGACCTGTCCCGTCCATCCTGTCCCATCCTGTCCGTCCCGTCCCGTCCGCCCTGTCCCATCCCGTCCGTCCTGTATCCAGTCTGTCTGGTCTGCCTGTCCGGCCCGTCCTGTCTGTCCTGTTCTGTCCAATCCCGTCTGTCTGTCCTGTCTGTCCTATCTGTCCTGTCCCATCCGGTCCCGTCCCGTCCCGTCCCGTCCCGTCCCGTCCCGTCCGCCCGGTCCCGTCCCGTCCGCCATGTCCCATCCCGTCCGTCCTGTATCCAGTCTGTATGGTCTGCCTGTCCCGCCCGTCCTGTCTGTCCTGTCCTGTCCTGTCCCGTCTGTCTGTCCTGTCTGTCCTGTCACGACCCGTCCCGTCCTGTCCCGTCCCGTCCTGTTCGCCCGGTCCCGCCCCGTCAGCCCGGTCACGTCCCGTCCGCCCGGTCCCGCCCCGTCCGCCCGGTCACGTCCCGTCCCCCCGGTCCAGTCCTGTCTGCCCGGTCCCGTCCCGTCCCGTCCGCCCGGTCCCGTCCCGTCCGTCCCGTCCCGTCCGCCCGGTCCTGTCCCGTTCCGTCCTGTCTGTCCTGTCCTGTCCTGTCCCGTCCCGTCTGTCTGTCTGTCCTGTCTGTCCTGTCCCGTCCCGTCACGTCCCGTCCTGTCCTGTCCTGTCCCGTCCCGTCCTGTCCGCCCGGTCCCGCCCCGTCCGCCCGGTCACGTCCCGTCCCCCCGGTCCCGTCCTGTCCCGTCCGTCCCATCCCGTCCCGTCCGCCCGGTCCCGTCCCATTCTTCCCGTCCCGTCCGCCCGGTCCTGTCCCGTTCCGTCCGTCCCGTCCCGTCCCGTCCCGTCCCATCCATTCTCATTATCCCGTCCCGTTCGTCCGCATTCTCCCGTCGTGTCCCGTCCGTCCCATCCGTCCGCATTGTCCCGTCCTGTCCCGTCTATCCCGTCCGTCCTGTCCTGTCCCGTCCGTCCCGTCCAGTCCCGTCAAGTCCGTCCTGTCCCGTCCCGTCAGTCTTGTCCCGTCTCGTCCCGTCCCGTCCTTCCCGTCCCGTCCCATCCGTCCGCATTGTCCCGACCTGTCCCGTCCATCCTGTCTTTTCCCGTTCGTCCTGTCCTGTCCAGTCCGTCCCGTCCTGTCCCGTCCCATCCGTCCGCATTGTCCCGTCCATCCTGTCTTGTCCCGTCCGTCCTGTCCTGTCCCGTCCGTCCTGTCCTGTCCTGTCCCGTCCGTCCCGTCATGTCCCGTCCTGTCACGTCCGTCCTGTCCCGTCACGTCAGTCCTGTCCCGTCCCGTCCCGTCCTGTCCCGTCTGTCTGTCCGGTCTGTCTGGCCTGTCCTGTCCCGTCTCGTCCTGTCCTGTCCTGTCCCGTCTGTCTGTCTGTCCTGTCCTGTCCCGTATGTCTGTCCGGTCTGTCTGTCCGGTCTGTCTATTCGGTCTGTCCTGTCTGTCCAGTCCTGTTCTGTCCCGTCTGTCTGTACGGTCTGTCCTGTCTGTCTGTCTGGCCTGTCCTGTCTGTCTGTCTGTCTGGCCTGTCCTGTCCCGTCCCGTCCTGTCCAGTCCTGTCCCGTCTGTCTGTCCGGTCTTTCTGTCCGGTCTGTCTATCCGGCCTGTCTATTCGGTCTGTCCTGTCTGTCCAGTCCAGTTCTGTCCCGTTTGTTTGTCCGGTCTGTCCTGTCCCGTCCCGTCCCGGTCCGTCCCGTCCTGTCCTGTCTGCCTGTCCGGTCTTTCCAGTCCTGTCTGTCCGTCACGATCCGGCCCGTCTCGTCCGGTCTGTCTCTCCGGTCTGTCTGTCCGGTCTGTCTGTTCGGTATTTCCAGTTTGTCCTGTACTGTCCTGTCCTGTCCGGTCTGTCTGTCCGGTCTTTCCTGTCCTGTCAGTCCGTCCCATCCGGTCCGTCACGTCCGGTCCGTTCCGACCGATCTGTCTGTCAGGTCTGTCTATCCGGTCTGTCCTGTCCTGTCCTGTCCCGTCTGTTGTTCGGTCTGTCCTGTCTGTCCTGTCCTGTCCCGTCCCGTCCCGTCCTGTCTCGTCCCGTCCATCCTGTCCCGTCCTGTCTCGTCCCATCCGGTCCGTCCCGTCCGGTCCATCCCGTCCGATCTGTCTGTCTGTTCGGTCTGTACTGTCCTGTCCCGTCTGTTGTTAGATCTGCCCTGTTTGTCCTGTCCCGTCCCGTCCTGTCCCGTCTGTTGTTTGGTCTGTCCTGTCTGTCCTGTCTGTCCTGTCCTGTCCCGTCCCGTCCCGTCCTGTCTCGTCCCGTCCCGTCCGGTCCCGTCCGGTCTGTCCCGTCCGATCTGTCTGTCTGTTCGGTCTGTCCTGTTTGTCCTATCCCGACCCGTCCTGTCTGTCCTGTCCCGTCCTGTCCGGTCCCTTCCCAGTCCTGTCCCGTCCTGTCCCGTCCCATCAGGTCCGTCCCGTCCGATCTGTCTGTCTGTTCGGTCTGTCCTGTCCTGTCCTATCTGTTGTTAGGTCTGTCCTGTTTGTCCTGTCCCGTCCCGTCCTGTCTGTCCTGTCCCGTCCTGTCCCGTCCTGTCACGTCCCGTCCCGTCCTGTCTCGTCCCGTCCCGTCCCTTCCGACTGGTCCCATCCCGTCCGTCCTGTATCCAGTCTGTCTGGTCTGCCTGTCCCGCCGTCCTGTCCTGTCCTGTCCCGTCTGTCTGTCCTGTCTGTCCTGTCCTGTCCCTTCCCGTCCTGTCACGTCCCGTCCTGTCTCGTCCCGTCCCGTCCCGTCCGCCGGTCCCGTCCTGTCCGCCCTGTCCCATCCCGTCCGTCCCGTCCCGTCCGCCCTGTCCCATCCCGTCCGTCCTGTATCCAGTCTGTCTGGTCTGCCTGTCCGGCCCGTCCTGTCTGTCCTGTCCTGTCCTGTCCCGTCTGTCTGTCCTGTCTGTCCTATCTGTCCTGTCCCATCCGGTCCTGTCCTGTCCCGTCCCGTCCTGTCCGCCCGGTCCCGCCCCGTCCGCCCGATCACGTCCCGTCCGCCCGATCACGTCCCGTCCCGTCCTGTCCTGTCCCTTCCCATCCTGTCACGTCCCGTCCTGTCTCGTCCCGTCCCGTCCCGTCCCGTCCCGTCCGCCCGGTCCCGTCCCGTCCGCCATGTCCCATCCCGTCCGTCCTGTATCCAGTCTGTCTGGTCTGCCTGTCCCGCCCGTCCTGTCTGTCCTGTCCTGTCCTGTCCTGTCTCGTCTGTCTGTCCTGTCACGTCCCGTCCCGTCCTGTCCCGTCCCGTCCTGTCCGCCCGGTCCCGCCCCGTCAGCCCGGTCACGTCCCGTCCGCCCGGTCCCGCCCCGTCCGCCCGGTCACGTCACGTCCCCCCGGTCCCGTCCTGTCTGCCCGGTCCCGTCCCGTCCCGTCCGCCCGGTCCCGTCCCGTCCGTCCCGTCCCGTCCGCCCGGTCCTGTCCCGTTCCGTCCTGTCTGTCCTGTCCTGTCCTGTCCCGTCCCGTCTGTCTGTCCTGTCTGTCTGTCCTGTCTGTCCTGTCCCGTCCCGTCACGTCCCGTCCTGTCCTGTCCTGTCCCATCCGGTCCTGTCCGCCCGGTCCCGCCCCGTCTGCCCGGTCACGTCCCGTCCCCCCGGTCCCGTCCTGTCCCGTCCGTCCCATCCCGTCCCGTCCGCCCGGTCCCGTCCCATTCTTCCCGTCCCGTCCGCCCGGTCCTGTCCCGTTCCGTCCGTCCCGTCCCGTCCCGTCCCATCCATTCTCATTATCCCGTCCCGTTCGTCCGCATTCTCCCGTCGTGTCCCGTCCGTCCCATCCGTCCGCATTGTCCCGTCCTGTCCCGTCTATCCCGTCCGTCCTGTCCTGTCCCGTCCGTCCCGTCCTGTCCCGTCACGTCCGTCCTGTCCCGTCCCGTCAGTCTTGTCCCGTCTCGTCCCGTCCCGTCCTTCCCGTCCCGTCCCATCCGTCCGCATTGTCCCGACCTGTCCCGTCCATCCTGTCCCATCCTGTCCGTCCCGTCCTGTCCGCCCTGTCCCATCCCGTCCGTCCTGTATCCAGTCTGTCTGGTCTGCCTGTCCGGCCCGTCCTGTCTGTCCTGTCCTGTCCTGTCCCGTCTGTCTGTCCTGTCTGTCCTATCTGTCCTGTCCCATCCGGTCCCGTCCCGTCCCGTCCCGTCCGCCCGGTCCCGTCCCGTCCGCCATGTCCCATCCCGTCCGTCCTGTATCCAGTCTGTCTGGTCTGCCTGTCCCGCCCGTCCTGTCTGTCCTGTCCTGTCCCGTCAGTCTTGTCCCGTCTCGTCCCGTCCCGTCCTTCCCGTCCCGTCCCATCCGTCCGCATTGTCCCGACCTGTCCCGTCCATCCTGTCATTTCCCGTCCGTCCTGTCCTGTCCAGTCCGTCCCGTCCTGTCCCGTCCCATCCGTCCGCATTGTCCCGTCCATCCTGTCTTGTCCCGTCCGTCCTGTCCTGTCCCGTCCGTCCTGTCCTGTCCTGTCCCGTCCGTCCCGTCATGTCCCGTCCTGTCACGTCCGTCCTGTCCCGTCACGTCAGTCCTGTCCCGTCCCGTCCCGTCCCGTCCTGTCCCGTCTGTCTGTCCGGTCTGTCTGGCCTGTCCTGTCCCGTCTCGTCCTGTCCTGTCCTGTCCCGTCTGTCTGTCTGTCCTGTCCTGTCCCGTATGTCTGTCCGGTCTGTCTGTCCGGTCTGTCTATTCGGTCTGTCCTGTCTGTCCAGTCCTGTTCTGTCCCGTGTGTCTGTACGGTCTGTCCTGTCTGTCTGTCTGTCTGGCCTGTCCTGTCTGTCTGTCTGTCTGGCCTGTCCTGTCCCGTCCCGTCCTGTCCAGTCCTGTCCCGTCTGTCTGTCCGGTCTGTCTTTCCGGTCTGTCTATCCGGCCTGTCTATTCGGTCTGTCCTGTCTGTCCAGTCCAGTTCTGTCCCGTTTGTTTGTCCGGTCTGTCCTGTCCCGTCCCGTCCCGTCCCGTCCCGTCCTGTCCCGTCTGTCTGTCCGGTCTGTCTGGCCTGTCCTGTCCCGTCTCGTCCTGTCCTGTCCTGTCCCGTCTGTCTGTCTGTCCTGTCCTGTCCCGTATGTCTGTCCGGTCTGTCTGTCCGGTCTGTCTATTCGGTCTGTCCTGTCTGTCCAGTCCTGTTCTGTCCCGTCTGTCTGTACGGTCTGTCCTGTCTGTCTGTCTGGCCTGTCCTGTCTGTCTGTCTGTCTGGCCTGTCCTGTCCCGTCCCGTCCTGTCCAGTCCTGTCCCGTCTGTCTGTCCGGTCTGTCTGTCCGGCGTGTCTATTCGGTCTGTCCTGTCTGTCCAGTCCAGTTCTGTCCCGTTTGTTTGTCCGGTCTGTCCTGTCCCGTCCCGTCCTGTCCCGTCCCGTCCTGTCCCGACCCGTCCGGTCCCGTCCCGTCCTTTCCCGTCCGTCCTATCCCGTCGGTCTTGTCTTGTCCCGTCCGTCCTGTCCTGTGCCGTCCCGTCCAGTCCCGTCCTGTCACGTCCGTCCCGTCCCGTCCAGTCCCGTCCCGTCATGTCCGTCCCGGTCCCATCCGGCCCGCCCTGTCCGTCCCGTCCCGTCCGTCCTGTCACTTCCTGTCACGTCCCGTCACGTCCGTCCCGTCCCGTCCTGTCACGTCCGTCCCGTCCAGTCCCGTCCTGTCATGTCCGTCCCGGTCCCACCCGCCAGCCCTGTCCAGTCCCGTCATGTCCCGTCCCGTCCTGTCCCGTCCCGTCCTGTGCCGTCCGTCCTGTGCTGTCCGTCACGTCCGTCCCGTCCCGTCCCGTGCCGCCCCGTGCCGTCCCATCCCGCCCCGCCCCGCCCCGGTCCGTCCCGTCCGCCCCGCCCCGCCCGCCTGACCGACCGCCCGCCCGCCCGGGTCGCCCGTCCCGTCAGGTCCCGTCCCGTCCCGTCCCGTCCGTCCCCTCCGTCCCGTCACGTCCCGTCCGTGCCGTCCCGTCCGTCCGTCCCGTCCCGTCACGTCCCGTCCCATCCGTCCCGTCACGTCCCGTCCGTCCCGCCCCGTCCGTCCGTCCCCTCCCGTCCCGTCCCGTCACGTTCGTCCCATCCGTCCCGTCACGTCCCGTCCGTCCCGTCCCGACCGTCCGTCCCGTCCCGTCCCGTCCCGCCCACCCTGTCCCGCCCATCCGTCCTGTCCCGTCCCGTCCAGTCCCGTCCCGTCCAGTCCCGTCCCGTCAGTCCCGTCCCGTCCGTCCGTCACGTCATGTGCCGTCCCGTCCGTCCAGTCCCGTCCTGTGCCGTCCCGTCCGTCCCCTCCGTCCCGTCACGTCCCGTCCGTCCAGTCCCGTGCGTCCGTCCAGTCTCGTCCGTCCGTCCCGTCCCGTCCCGCCCACCCTGTCCCGCCCGTCCGTCCTGTCCCGTCCCGTCCAGTCCCGTCTTGTGCCGTCCGTCCTGTCCCGTCCAGTACCGTCCCGTCACGTCCCGCCCCGTCCCGTCCCGTCCGTCCCGTCAGTCCCGCCTGCCCGCTAGTCCCGTCCGGTCCTGTCCCGTCCTGTTCCGTCCCGTCCCGTCCCGTCCGTCCCGTCCGTCCCGTCACGTCCCGTTCGTCCCGTCAGTCCCGTCCCGTCCGTCCCGTCCCGTCCCGTCCCGCCCACCCTGTCCCGCCCGTCCGTCCTGTCCCGTCCCGTCCAGTCCCGTCCCGTCCAGTCCCGTCCCGTCATGTCCGTCCCGGTCCTGTCCCGTCCGTCCTGTCCCGTCCCGGCAGTCCCGTCCCGTCCGTCCGTCACGTCACGTCCCACCCGCCCGCCCGCCCGCCCGCCCCTTTGTTGCCTGATTGTCTGTCTGTATGCATACATGTATGTATGTATGTAATGATGTACCTGTGTGTATGTATATTTTTATGATGTACGTATGTACGTACGTATGTACGTATGTACGTATGTATGTATGTATGTAAGTGTGTATGTGTTTATGTGTGTATGTGTGTATGTATGTATGATGTATGTATATATGTATGTATGTAACTGTTAAAAAGTGGAAAATCTAAAACTGACCAAGGTATGCTGTTGCCAGCCTCATGCTGCCATGAGAAATTCAACAGGACCCTCGATCACTTGGCGAGAGAGCAGTAGAATAACCAGTGACCAAGTTATGCTGTCACTTGCTGTAGCCTAGTTCTGCTCTCACTACAGAAAGGAACACCAGGAAATCACAAGTATTCAAGTCATACTTTATGTGGCCTCTGGAGGTTCTGTCCGGCTCAAAAAAATTGAGGAAATAACAATCATCTTGTAATAAAATCACGGACGTAAAAGGAGTCACAGCATTCTCGTCGTCGTTCAATTTAAATTTCCGCGTTGAAGTGTGAATCTGTCTATCTATCTATCTATCTATCTATCTATCTATCTATCTATCTATCTATCTATCTATCTATCTATCTATCTATCTATCTATCTATCTATCTATCTATCTATCTATCTATCTATCTATCTATCTATCTATCTATCTATCTATCTATCTATCTATCTATCTATCTATCTATCTATCTATCTATCTATCTATCTATCTATCTATCTATCTATCTATCTATCTATCTATCTATCTATCTATCTATCTATCTATCTATCTATCTATCTATCTATCTATCTATCTATCTATCTATCTATCTATCTATCTATCCATCCATCTATCCATGCATGCATCTATCCAACCATCCATCTATCTATCTACCTATCTATCTATCTATCTGTCTGTCTGTCTGTCTGTCTGTCGATCTGTCTGTCTGTCTGTCTGTCTATTTTTCTATCTATCTATCTATCCATCTATCTATCTAACTATATATCTATCTATCTAACTATATATCTATCTATCTATCTATCTATCTATCGAGCCGAAGACGGCACATAGGGTAGAACCACAATCTCAAAAACAGAAACCTTGTGTGCCAAAATGGCACATATTGCAGAGATCACTGCTTCTAAAATCTATGGCTCTGTTTCCATAACAATACTTTATTACAATGACAGCTTGTCAAGCCATCGATAAATCTCCTTAGTCGCCTCTTACGACATTCCTGGAAGGTCACAGTGTCACTATTCTTTACTTCCCTCATAATGAGGTCCCGGTAGCACACGGGATAATAGGTAGAATGGGTTATACAAAAATTATGACCTGAGTAACTCGCAGCGACTGTGCTGGACAAGGTGACTTTATTCAACGAATCAATTCAGGGAAAGAGGTATTTTTACAACACTAGGGGGAAAACAAAATCACAAATAATCAACAACAGAAAAATACACAGAACAATATATGGTCGGAAGCAGGCTCGAAAATGTTCTCCTCAACATAGCGCCTTGCCACAAGAAGCCAAACTCTATAGCACACGGCCAACTCAGCTACTTTACAAAGTAGCTATCATTGGTGATGTCTTTCGCGCATGTCTACTCGTGGCTGTAGCATAGGGTTACGATCACATCATCATCATCATGTGCCATACCGGTTGGTGTAGGCGATCATGTCATTCCACAATCTTCTATCCACAGTGCATCGTATCAGTTATGTTGTTGACTGTTTTCCATGTCATGACACCAAGCTATCCAGTATTTTATCTCTTTGTTGTCCGCGATCTCTCTTTCCCTGTATTTTACCAGTTGTTACCAAGTATTCCAACTTTCCTCTTCTCATGATGTACCTGATAAATAACGAATAAATTCTTCTACTTCTACCTTTTTAGCTCTCAGTGGAGCATAGGTCTTCAACAAACACTTTCGAAGTCGTTCTGTTTCTTGTCATTCTTTTAAGATCATTCCATGTCTTTCCCATCAGCTTCATCTCTGCTTCTATCTGTATTCTCCAAGAATTCCTTGGTCTTCCTCTTTGTCTTATCCCCTGGGGATTCCAAAAAGGGCCTGTTCTGTAATACTCTCAGTTGGCTTCCGTAGTGTGTGTTCTATCCAGCGCCATCGTCTTCTCTGTATCTCTTTATCCACTGGTATTTGACTGGTCATCATCATCATCATTGGGTGCCTTCTCCGCATCGAAGGTTGGCTACCATGGAGCGCCATTCCACTCTGTCTCTTGTTTTGATGGTGCAGATTGTCATAGGCTGAATTGTTCATCATTTGATGTTACTCGTCAATGTTAGTCTTGGTCTGCCTCTGCCTCTTTTACCTTGTATTTTCCCCTCTAATATTACTTTTATTAGACTGTTGTGTCTTTTAACATGACCAAAAAATTTCATTTGTCTTGCTCTAATTGTGTTTAGTAGTTCTTTTTTCACCCTTAGTCGTCCTTAAACTTCCTCGTTTGTTTTCTTTTCTTTCCATCCAATTCTACCTATTCTTCTGTAAATCCACATTTCAAAGGCCTCAATTTTCTGTTCTGTTTTCTGGTCTAATGTCCATGTTTCTGCACCATACAGGAATATTGAGAAGATGTAACATTTTGCTATTCTTAGCTTCAGCCCTGTTGTTATTTGTTTTGATGTTAGTATATTTTTCATGGCATTGAAATTACTTTTTGCCATACCTATTCTTTTATTTATTTCAGTTGTACATTTTCCATCACTGGTTATAGTATGTCCAAGGTATGTTTGTAAAGATTTTCTCAGTGTATAGATTGAACAAGCTTGGTGATATGATGCATCCTTGTCTTACTCCTCTTTTTATATCCATGGGTGTAGAGTTCTCCTTGTTATATTTTATTATTGCTGTTCGCTCCCAGTACAAATTACATATTAGTCGTATGTCTGTGTCATCCAGATTTATATCTTTTAGGCAGTCTATAAGTTGATTATGGTGTATTCTATCAAATGCTTTGGTGTAGTCTATGAAGCAGGCATATATTGGTTTGATTACTTCTATGTACTTTTCGATCAATGTCCTCATGCTGAATATATCTTCTTTTGTCCCACTGTTTTTCTTGAATCCGAATTGCTGTTCATCTAATTCATTATTAATTTTATTCTGAATCCTTCCTTGTATAACTTTAAGTAAAATTTTGTCAGTACTGTACTGTCCCGTCTGTTGTTAGATCTGTCCTGTTTGTCCTGTCCCGTCCCGTCCTGTCCCGTCTGTTGTTTGGTCTGTCCTGTCTGTCCTGTCCCGTCCCGTCCCGTCCCGTCCCGTCCCGTCCTGTCTCGTCCCGTCCCGTCCGGTCCCGTCCGGTCTGTCCCGTCCGATCTGTCTGTCTGTTCGGTCTGTCCTGTCCTGTCCTGTCCCGTCTGTTGTTAGGTCTATCCTGTTTGTCCTGTCCCGTCCCGTCCTGTCTGTCCTGTCCCGTCCTGTCCGGTCCCTTCCCAGTCCTGTCCCGACCCATCCGGTCCGTCCCGTCCGATCTGTTTGTCTGTTCGGTCTGTCCTGTCCTGTCCCATCTGTTGTTAGGTCTGTCCTGTTTGTCCTGTCCCGTCCCGTCCAGTCTGTCCTGTCCCGTCCCTTCCCGTCCTGTCACGTCCCGTCCTGTCTCGTCCCGTCCCGTCCGCCCTGTCCCATCCCGTCCGTCCTGTATCCAGTCTGTCTGGTCTGCCTGTCCCGCCCGTCCTGTCTGTTTTGTCCTGTCCTGTCCCGTCTGTCTGTCCTGTCTGTCCTGTCCTGTCCCTTCCCGTCCTGTCACGTCCCGTCCTGTCCCGTCCCGTCCCAGCCCGTCCCGTCCGCCCGGTCCCGTCCCGTCCCGTCCGCCCTGTCCCATCCCGTCCGTCCTGTCCCTTTCCGCCCTGTCCCATCCCGTCCGTCTGTATCCAGTCTGTCTGGTCTGCCTGTCCCGCCCGTCCTGTCTGTCCTGTCCTGTCCCGTCTGTCTGTCCTGTCTGTCCTGTCCCGTCCGGTCCTGTCCTGTCCTGTCCCGTCCCGTCCTGTCCGCCCGGTCCCGCCCGTCCGCCCGATCACGTCCCGTCCCGTCCTGTCCTGTCCCTTCCCGTCCTGTCCCGTCCCGTCCTGTCCGCCCGGTCCCGCCCCGTCAGCCCGATCACGTCCCGTCCGCCCGGTCCCGTCCCGTCCGCCTGGTCCCGTCCCGTCCCGTCCGCCCGGTCCCGTCCCGTCCGTCCCGTC